>CCBP010000210.1:6767-17761 GCA_000765035.1 Trametes cinnabarina | reverse complement strand
CNCCTACCCTTTACCCCTTCCCCCGTTGGTTGGTCCGTTCCGGTTCGGACGTACGTTCCTACGTAGGTTCGTTCGTTCGGTCCCCGACCCCCTAGTCGGTTTACCTTTTTACCGTAGGAGTCGGGCCGGTTCCCTTCCGTCGACGAACGAACTACGTCCGGGACGGGGTACGGGTCCGGAACGAAAAAAGGGGTTAAAGGGGTTTTTTGGGTTTAACGGTTAACCCTTTTACCCTTAAAACCGGAAAAAAGGGAAAAAGGGGGAAACCGGGGGGGTCCGGGGTTAGGGTAACGGGTTACCTACTTTCCGTCCCCCGGACCCTAACGTTTCCGGGGTTCCGGGTACTTACGTACGGTACCGGTTCCCGGTCCGGGCCGGGAACCCAAACCTTTAGTTTTTGGTAGTAGTGATGTCGGTCGGTTCGGTTGGGGAAGTACGGTTCCCGGGACGAGTAAATTTAAGTAGGTAGTCCGACCTAGTGATAAGAAAGAAGNTAGTAAAGAAGTCCCCCCCCCTTGTAATTCGGCTCCATAGAAATGTTTCTACGCTCACCAGTGTGATTCGACTTTTAGACGTGATCATGAGAAAGACCCAAGAGGGCCCGACTATCGAAATTGCCTTTCATATAGCAGGCTCCTGATTGGCCTGAACAAACTAGTCTCGGTGTAAGTATAGGATGTTGCGGTGGGCTCCGGAGGACGAGTTGTATTAGGTGCTCGGCGAATATATGCCTGCTAATACGATAGGCCGTGGAGAATAGAAAAATTATCTCCTGCGCTCGACAGCCATACTGTCCCACTTGCGGCGCTCAAGGTCCTCCCGCTCAACCTCCTCGACGTGGGGCTTGAGGTAACGGACGTCCTGATACCATCACGGATTAGATTGCAAGCTGTTGCATGTGCGAAAAGCGCGGACCTCTTCAGGCTTCGTCCACTCTTCCTTGGGGAGAATGTTGTGCAGAACGCTGCAGTGGGAAGCACGCTTGAAACGGTATGCGCGGTCGTACGCCTCGCGGGGAGTCAGACGCTCCAAGGCCTGTCACGAACGTAAGTCAGGTTTATAAGCGAGGAAGGAATGTACCTACCCGCTGGACATCGGGACGCTCCTCGACGACTGCAAGACATACCATTCACATTCCTGCAAGCACCCGGAAGTACAAAAGTGACGTACGGAGGTCGTCGTACTTCAAGCCGACTTTTCTGTAGCCAGAGACGTTGGCATACCAGTTCGCAATGGGCTTAATCCACTGGTAAAGGGAGCGGTTCCTGCGAATAGCAGGCGCAAGAGAAGGACCGAGAGGGCCAGCGATGGTCATCGTCGTCGTCGTTGTCTGTGCAGCGTTCGTCGTCGGGCGTCTGCTGCTCTCCGCACCGCCGCGGCTCTACCCGAAGGTTATTTGCCGGTATTTGTTCTCAGTGGCGGAAGGCCTCGGTCGCCTGCCCGATTTGGCAGCGATTAACGAGGACTGCTAAAGATCGAAGCCGAGATGTATAAAACATCGTTTCTCTTCTTTCTCTTCCTCCATCTCTTCATCTTCTTCCATCTCCCCCACCCAGCACCTACTGTTGCCATGTCTGTCAGCGAGCGCACCTACATCATGGTCAAGGTGCGTGCAATGCCTTCCATGACGCTTGACCGCGCTTTGGCGCTTGCAACAGACTGTACTCACTTTGGTCCTCTTTCAGCCCGACGGTGTCCAGCGTGGACTCGTCGGCAACATCATCAGCCGCTTCGAGCAGCGCGGCTTCAAGCTCGTTGCTCTGAAGCTCGTCCATGCTACTCCCGAGCACCTCGAGAAGCGTACGTAACAGCCTGTCTATGATCTGCAAAAAGTTTGATTGACATGTCGTGAGGATAGACTATGCTGACCTCAAGGGCAAGCCCTTCTTCCCCAGCCTGATTAAGTACATGGCCTCTGGCCCCGTTGTTGGCATGGTCTGGGAGGGCCTTGATGCCGTCAAGACTGGCCGTGCCATGCTCGGCGCGACCAACCCCCTTGCCTCTGCGCCTGGTATGCAAAACGTCTTTATTTGACTTCACGCACATACAAAAACAGTATCATGTAGGTACCATTCGTGGTGACTTCGCTCTCGCTGTCGGCCGCAACATCTGCCACGGTTCTGACTCCGTCGAGAACGCGGAGAAGGAGATTCAGCTGTGAGTCTTACTTCTCTTCACCATGTGGACGAAATGCTGACCGTTGCCCGTTGCACTACAGCTGGTTCCCCGAGGGCATTGTTCAGTACACCGCTGACCAGGCCAAGTGGATCTTCGAGTAGACGGCATTGATCAGGGAAGAAGTTGAACTATGTGTATAAAATGTGACTCAGCATGTAGTCTAGAAGCTCACGCGCAACACCGTCATTTTCAGCTACTTCCGTCCCGGAGTAGCGTGGGTGAGTGACCCTTCTCACGTCCCAGCTCTGGTGTGCCCGTGAAGGGAGATGCCAAGCAAACTAGTTCGACGTACAACTGTTCCCATCTGTGGGTATCGGCGCACGTACGGTCACGGTGCATGAGAAGGAAGGAACCAACCTGGTCGTCCGCAGCCAGTGTGAGGGAAGTCCCTCGCCTCTTCCCTTCATACTGGAACTGTCGTACTTGCCTCACCTCTCGTTCCTTCTCTTCTAGCGACTTGAAACGATGACATTCTGCTTGGCCCAACTACCAAGATCGTTGCTACTGGCATTATTAGCATCTGCTGTGTCTTGGATCCCAGGCGCCTTGGCCTTGAACGGAGATTCATGGTGCGGTACCTTGATGTGTGTCAGCGCGATTTCTAACGGTTCGCATGTGTCATGTAAGTCGGTGATCGCTTGATTGCGATGTCCTCTCTTCTTAGTAGGGTGTTCATGCATAGATGAGATGAAGTCCTTGAACCAGCTGGGATGGATGGCTATGTAAGTGCCACTCCAAAAAATGAAATTTCAGCTGCTCACCCCTGCTTTTAGCGGGTTTGGAACCCAGATGTATGGTTCCCCCATGGTTATTATGTGGCGCAACGCAGATGGAACCGTAACATTGTCGCAGCGTGAAGCCGCGGGTCTCGTCCAGCCCGCCCCCGTGGCTTCACCCGCTCAGCGAGCGCAATTGTCTCATCTCAGCGACCCTAACACGGTGCGATGATATGCTTTGGAAGGCGTGCATCCGCGTTAACCCTCTATTTTCTGCATGGCAGTCGCCCGAGGTCTGTCCCATACTCGCCTTTGACATACCGAGCGCCGTTTCAAACGCTACTCAGAACCTGATTTGGGCGTTTGGCCTAACAATACCTGACGCTGATCAGGCGGCAAACATTGAACAGCACCTCGACGCAGGCACCCTAACTCTCAACCTCACCAAGACGCTCGCCGACGCCGAAGATTCGTCACCAAGGCAGACGTGGTCTGATGGACGATCTGCCCCCAGCGCGTCTGCATGGGCGGTTTCGACGATCAGCTCAACACCGTCGCAGCAACCCTTACCGCCTCCCGCCGTAGCTTCGCCTTCACATACAAACACGCTCCTGGTGGCGCACGCAGTCTTCTCCGCCGTCGGCTTCTTAGTGCTACTGCCTTTGAGCGCACTGATCGGCCGCTGGGCGCGGACGTTCACTCCGTGGTGGTTCAACGCGCACTGGTTCGTCGGTGTGGTTCTGGGCATTCCAGCGGTGTGTGTCGGTTGGGCATTGGGTCCGTTGGCTGTGGCCCAGGAAGGAAAGGCCCATGTGGTGACCGCTCACCAGGTGAGAGCGTTCAATGTCGCCTTCTGCGATCGCCGCTTGCCTAGTACTAACAGCGCTTCCGATCGTCGCTGCATCGCCGCACGCTGTCCTCGAAAACAGGTTTGCGGCGTATTGTTGCTTGCACTCTATCTCATCGAAGTCGCGCTGGGCACCGTCACGCACATGCGTCGGAAGAGCGAAACATCGCATCCGCTTCATAATATTGCCCATGTACTGCTCGGTTTGAGTCTGTTCGGTCTCTCTATCTTCGAGGTATGTCCGCGGCAATCAAATTGACGCTTGGGCTCCGATTCCGCTTCTGACGCAAATCCCCCTTGCCAGGCCATCAATGGGGTGTTCCGGGACCCGGGAATTGATGCCCAGGGTCGGAACATAGTGGAGGCCGTCTGTATAGGCTGGGCAGCGGTACGTTGAACCAGACGCTATGATGTCCTGTGCGGGCTGACATGAGGCGTTGTGCGGCTGGTTATATCCAGATATTCGGGACGACGTACTGCATGGGGTTTGCCTTGCTGCGAAAGCAGCTTGCGCAGGAGCGCCTAGGCTGGAACACTGTCCCACGTTCGCCCTTGGCAACTGCGTTGACGACGCATCCCTCATCTGCGGAGTCCAGTCGGAGCATGTGGTGGATGTCCAATGAGGCAGGTGGTGTGGGAGACGTCGAACACGCTGGAGAATATAGGGAGGATCCTCAAGAAGCAGGTCGTAATCGTCTTGCACCCGAGATGCGGGAGATGCACGGCACGCCCGTGTCTCTGTCTTCTCCAAGAAGAGCGGGGTAGACCAGATACTCGGACAGTTCCCGCTTGCAGCTAACTTGAAGGCGCGGTGTTCCAGTCATCGTCCCTGACATCTACCTGTTGCTATGACTGAACTGTACAATTATATGCCGTTGAAAGCTTGGTGTCATGGTCTGAGCAAGCCTGTGCGAACAACTTGATGCTGACATGGTGGAGACCTCTATGAGGCGGTTTTCTGGACTTAATGACGACGATTAAGTATTTATCCCAGAGATCCCCCCGTTGGCCGAGGAACCAGTCACTTTCGGCACAGTTCCTGCAGAATGGATATGAATCCCCACCGATCCCTCGTTCATGGCTTTTGAGGCTTGACTAGGACTGCTGCAAAACCCCAAAGGCTATCCTACTGCGGCGCATCAGACCAGTACTGTGTTGAAACGAGGGGTGATCGGATTGCCGAGTCAAGATGAATAAGTAAGATTTGGTTTGACCGTAACGCATGGTGGTGGTACAGTACGTTGCAGATGATAGCTACTCTACGAACCATGTACAGAAATAGTCGGACTAGTAAGGAGGGGGAATAATGCAATAATCCTAGAATAATGAAGGACGAAGGTGGCGGAAGAAGATGATAAGATCGCAAAGGTGCTGCTAATCTATTCGGAGGGTTGCCCGGTTTGTGTTGTATGTATACGGGACATAATCGCCGATTGTGTGTCATATGGTAAGATGTGCTAGCCGTGTGTTCCGGTCGGTGGCTCTACCTGGAGCATGGAGAAGAAGAGGGTGAGGTCTAGTAATACAATGACTCTATATCCTTGGGCGAGCCGCGGTTTCTGACGGCATCGGCGTCAGGATGGTGGTCCACCATGATCTCTGAAGACGCTCACCTCTTTGACGAAGATAAATATACGGTATTTAGCAAGAGCGCGGATAGCTGACGTTTCAGGCCTGCAGCAACTGCCGTACGGTGAGAACGCGTGGTCTCGAGCCATACGTGTGATATGCTGAATGAAAGTTCAGATCGGGTTGCCATAATCACGTCGAGTATGGTAGGCGAACTTA
This sequence comes from Trametes cinnabarina, assembly GCA_000765035.1. Classification (NCBI taxonomy): domain Eukaryota; kingdom Fungi; phylum Basidiomycota; class Agaricomycetes; order Polyporales; family Polyporaceae; genus Trametes; species Trametes cinnabarina. The sequence goes on along the minus strand of CCBP010000210.1, from coordinate 12,232 downwards.
CATGTGCTGCAGTCGTCCCAGAAGACCAGGCATGTTACGCCGAGAATGAAGACTGCCCCGACCATGGCGAGGGCAAGGACGAAGCATATGGTTGACAAGAGCGTGATGTCCTCCGGTTGAGCTTTGAACTCGGGGTGCTCGTAGACCTTCACAGGGCGCATCATGGGGAGATGAGGTTGAGAGAAGGAGTTAGATGTGGAGCTACTAGGGTGGCAGTGGACTCAGGGTGAGCGAGATGTAGTGGGTCTTGTTCCCCCATGCTATATAGTACCGGAAGACGCTGGTTTCAAGAGAGTTCAGTTGCGAACAGGGCCGGGAGAAAGGCCGCCAGAGCGCTCACCTGAAGAAATCGTCGTGGACGCGAGTCAGCCCCGGTCACAAACACGGAGTGCACCGAGGAATTGAACGTGCGGGAGACGCTGTCGGTCGACGTTGGCGTGAGATCATGCGAGGATGTAGCATCGGTGCATTGCATCCCAGGCCCACATCGCGTTGCTTTGATCGGACTTCCTAATCTAGGCGCACTTCTCCCGGGCGAGCATGTCAGCGACCCAGGTCCGGTGCGGCCGGACGAACTGTCAAACCCACCGGGATGTATGTATCTCCTCATGCCGTATACCTCTCTTCAGTCCATCGCAACTTACTGCTGAGATCGGGTGGGAATATGGGACGAAAGACCGAGAGATCCGCTTAGAATTTAACAACTTCCCTTGAAGGGAACCCGTAGTAGCAGCACGAGGTCTGTTGGAAGCTTTGGAAACGCCTTCGAACTCGCCGCCTTGAGATAAGCGCATGAGCATTCGAAGAAGGGTGCAAATCCTGGATGTACCGTAACTGTCCAGTGTTCATAAATTACCCATAACGGTAATACCTACGGTACACCAGGAAGTTCACGAGCATTGAGCGCCTCGACGAGGTTTGATTTGCCCGTGCATCCGTGCACGTTCTCCCGCAGCAAAGCATTCCGCAGGAGCGCGGAGAGGGGGTGGCTGTTGTTGATCTCGCGGCCGACGTTTCTCACATACGGCATCCCGCCTGTGATACGTATTTCAGAAGTCGAAGTCCAGCTGCAAGAAAGACTGACAGGCCGTGGCGGATCGCGGGTGGTACCCAGCTGCGACGTCGCATACAGCCTTAACGCCTGAAACGCGGTCCTGGCTGCTCCGGGTTACGCAATGACGGCCCCGGTGTAGTATTCTCATCATGATAGATTGCGCTTGGGCGCTGAAGAGTCTCATTGCTAGGGCCTGCGGTCGGGGGCATCCAGAAGTGCTCCGTATTCGTGAGGTTACGCTGAAGGCACCGAACGTCATTCTTGCACTAGTATCGGTCGGTGTGAGAGCGGCTGGCGAGCATATCACTGAGCTTTGAGCGTGACAGGATCCGGTCTTCGAGAAGGCGGCGAGATACAGACTACGTTAGCACTGTTCTTTCCTCAAGTGTTGCACACCGTGGGGTGCGACGGTATTCTTGTAACAGAACCAGATGTATGCTCTTAAGGCACAGAGCAATTTCCACCTTAAAGACCTCGTCGGGTCGTTCCACTCGAAGTTCAACGGCTATGAATGGTACAAGGGTACGTTAATCAGATGACGACAATTATACGAAGCGGGCTGCTTGAGAATCAAGGTACTTGCTCACCAGCGCCAGAGAAGGGTAACGGCCCCCAGATCGTTGGCCGCACTCGGTGTTATCGTCAATACACTATAGTCAGCTCCCGGGGCAAACACCCATTCCGCGGAAATCCGTGCCAGATTATGTGAGACAACACGCCACGACATCGTCCTCTTCGTAGCGCTAAACCGTGGATATGTTTGCCTGACAGCTCGACGAACTGCACATAGAATGCAGAATTCAATCCAGCCCACGGCCCGCCTCTCACCGAGTATAGATGGGTAGCTCACCAGCCGAGGCAGTCCGTAATTATCCATCAAGGGTGCTTCTGCGCATCGTGTCCGAATCAGTGTTCGGGCGCGACGTCTGTCCACTCAAACGCTCGCGGGCAACGACGACCGCGTTACGACCGCCGGAACCGTACCTTACGGTACATCCCAAGCCATAGGAAGTTTAGCAATTGCCCATGCGGAAAATCCACTGTTTGGCAAGAAGCGTACCTTTGGAGTGCTGCCGCGCACGCACAGCGCGCGACAGCTAACGTCAGGTTGAGCGGCTACTGGGGCTCTTCAAGTTTGATGCACTGGCCGGTCCAGGCCGCCTTACCAGACGCCGTTTGCTTTACACGTGCAGTCATATGCAAGGGTCGGTAGCATCATTGTGCTGCTTCAGTGCGACATTTCCGAAGTCCGGCCATGGCCAGGTGAGGCTTACGAGCGTTACATCGTCGTTCGAGGCGCAACCTCGGCAACTATAACGAGGTATTGCCCGCGAATCCTGACGGCCCTGGAGCGGTGATGGTGGCGCCCAGGCTGTTTAGGATCAGCTTGACGCGACTAACCTGAGACGGGCTGCCTGCGCAACGCACCGGCGGGGCATATATCATTTGGGGTTGCTGCCTAGCAGAAAGTAGGCATAACGAACCGTAGAGTTTCAGGGTTGTGTGAGTCGTGCTAAGACGGGACAAAGTATTTCGTGTACATATCCCCGTCGGTGCACGGATGTCAAGGCGAGACAACGAGATTTGATGGCGAGAGAGACAGCACACGCCGAACCGCTTGGTGAGCCCGGATTCCCTGAGATACACGTCGATAGACTGCGTCCCGCATGGGGGCCGCCTGGTAGGTTGCAGATTTTTGCGCCATTCCACGGGTGGCCCTTCACATGCAGGCGGGTTCGTCACCTCTGCTCCACTGCAGGCAGCGGCTTTAGCAAGGACGACTCGCAGAGGAAGATTTGGGGAACCCATGGAGGCTTGGTAGCTCCCATGCAGAACCGCGCGTATGGCGCAAGCAACACCGATTGCGACGGTGGCAGCGTTGGTGATCGCAAACTCGTGGCACATATCAAGCAGTTCCGCCGGCAAGCCCGACCGCGGGATTGTCATACCCGAAATAGGTGGCCTGCTGTGCTCCGGGACATTGATGGGAAAGTACAGTCAGTACAGCACCGTAAGTAGGAATTGAGACAACTCACCAACTGTGACTTAGGTACAGTTTGATCACCACCGTTGCCTATCCGAGAACGCAGTGCTAAGTAACGTTATGATGCAACACGACGATGCAACACGCCGCTCGTGCCTGAGACGTACCTTGCACTCCATGATACTGTATACGATGGAACGTCATCATCAGTGGGTAGCGGCTTCGCAATGATAACGTTGGCGTTGGCGTTCGGGGCTTCGAGGCTTCGAGCCGCAATGCCTCAACGATCGGTCGTGACTCACTGGATCAAGGCTGCCTAGGATGGACAAGCGGATGGCTAGGACTGATTGATCATCCGCCGGGCTTGACAAAAGGTAGCGAAACATTAACGTCGAGCGGCGGTAGAGCTATCCATCGTGGACTCGCTCCGCGGGTCACATCGTGCAAATGCAATGGAGCCCGCTCACCGGTATATGTGCTACCCTCTAATTGGAAGGGCAAAGGTACTTATGCTTGCGGCATGGCTGTGTGCAATCAGCGAGCATCAAGAGTGTATCCAGCTGAACGGTGTCGGTCTCCCGAGTCCGAGGTGCTCCAAGACTGCCAGCACTGAATCTGCAGCACATGTATGGTAAAGCACAGCATCCGGCAAACGCCCTGGGCCGCTCTGCTGCGCGCCCACGAGCGCCCACAGAAAGACTCTTTTTTATATTTTATTTTTGGTTCTAGGATAACTATATACAACGAATTGAACTATGCTACCAGCTATAATACAGCGCAGTGCTTTGACAGCCGTCTGCGGAGTGGCAGGGAGTTACGGCGCCCTACCGTCGCCCGTTGAGTGTGCAGGCGAGTAAACGCCAAGTGGAGGTCGGAGTCGAGAGCCCCTCCCGGCTACATTCCCAGTAGCGGGTCTTGTGGGAGGTCATCGAACGTGAACGCAGTCGGGTTGTCGCGCAAGAATTGCTCGATGTCATGGAAGGGGTCGAGGGATTGCAGGAGTTCTTCAATGGATGAGTACCGATACCTCCGTGTGTACTTGTCGCATTCGAATAGGACGTGTTCGCGCGTTTGGTATGCGGGTGGGCCAGAGTGAGCCGAGCAGAAAGTCAGCTCATTGTGGTGAGCTCACAGAAAGACTCGCGGCTCACGCATGATGATGCATGACGTCGCGCGGACGGCTCTGCTGCGATGCATGCTGCGAACTGCGAGCTGCGAACTGCGAGCTGCGAGATGCGAGGATCCCATTCCGTAGAGCACTAGTTAGATGGTGATACATGAAACGGCTGTTTCGGGGTGATAACTATGACAACAGAGACAGACAGACCCGCGCGGGATGAGAGACTGGGATAGCGAGAGCACGATCTGGACGATAAACTCTGGTGGGAGGGTATGCTACCGAAACCGATGAACAAGGCAAGGACTGCGGGGAGATTGATAGGTGCTATATCGATTGAATGCGGGTCCGACAATGCAAGGCAAACAAATAAATATGCGCGACGAGGGGCAAAATGACAACAGTCCAGAAGGCTGACGAACCCACCGCCCCCGATGCAAGGATGATCCGGGCATCACGTACAACCACGACCCAGACCCAGGCGAGAGGAGGAGCCTGGGGACACCGTGATGGGACCCCCATCGGACTTCCCGGCTCCGTCACGGCCGGGCGAAGACCCTCTGCACTCATAGCGAGGATCGCCCACCTGTGGGGGAAGCGTTCCGATTCGCAATGCAACGAGGGACAGGCACTGCATGAATGGCGGCTATAGACAGGGACAGCAAAGGGCGCCGGGGAGCGTTCTGCGCAGGAAACAGCACAACTCGAATCGCGGGGAAGCATGCTGCGCGGGATCGCTCTCGTGGAGGTACGACGGCTTCCTTGCGCTATCGACTGGTGCTCATGTGCCCTGTGCGAATATAGACGCGAGGTCCTGCTCGTTCGCGGCGTAGAGCTGACGCGAACGCGCCTTCAGGCGGACTGTGGAGATAGCGGATAAGCAGCGGTCAGCATCGACGATCTACGACATTATGGAAGGGATTCAGTTGAGACACTCACGCATGCGGTCAAGGCTCAGGAGCGCGACCTTTGCCGCGTTGGTGTTGTCCTTCCCAGCAGCGTCGCGCTTGAGCAGCGCCGATCGGTCGACCCAGTGTTCCTCCAGCCAGAGCGCGGCCCGGAGAATGAGATCGTCCATGTTGCGCTCCGCATTGCCGCTCGAGAAGTCGACATGCTCGGTGCGCACGTTGAGGTTCGAGAGGTAGTTGCCGCGCGACGTCTGCACCTTGAGCGATACCGAGTGCGAGCGCATGTGCGAAGCGACGTAGTTCAGCGCCTCCGCCGCCGCCTGTCCGAGGGGAGTCTGGTTGGCAGACTGGCTGTCGAGCTCCATGACGACAGGCAGCGGCACGACGACGGGCCATTGACCG
>CCBP010000209.1:24908-45049 GCA_000765035.1 Trametes cinnabarina | reverse complement strand
ATAGAAACAGTAGTGCAGATTAAGACTCCAGGTCAGTAGCAAAAATGATGCAACTAGATAAAGTGATGAGGTCCCAAAAAGGGATTTGAGTGAGGTTTTGTCCTTGATAGCAGAATTTGAGGAGGAGAGAACAAGGTGAGTATGAGAAAAGCCATCAGGACAAGTACAGGGAGGAGTAAAAAGGGGAGGATAAGGAGAGACCAACAATAAGGAGATCAAGGAGGAGAATAAGCTCGTGGAGGACAATTTATGCTGCACTGCAGGACAATGATATCAGCTTTTTTGCTTATTTGCTTACTAACACTGACTAACCCGGCTTGTAGCTGTAGCACATAGATGTTCTTTCATCCTTATAGTGTACCTAATACTGTACTACTTACACATAACTATGCCATTGTTGGTTTATCAAAGTTCTGAACCATGTACTTACAAAAGCTACTACTTTCAGTATACTCACTATTTCTATACCAACTATATGCTGCCTCCAGAGTCATCACCAAATACATTCCTTCTCAGATCATAGTGTACAGATCTGCAGCAGTCCTCTTGAGCTCACCCCTGACATAGTCACAATTACCATGGAGTGTGTTTTTATAGGGCAGAGGATGCCTTTTTGAGGCATTGAGGTTAAGGGAGTAGGACAAAAAGGAAGATGGGGTGCATGCCGCTGCAGGCATACATCAGATGAAGAAGTGTAGGCTGGCAGCTGTGAACATACCACTGCTTGACCATTTTGGGGATGTCATAGATGTGATGCACAGAACATTGTCTATGACAAGGACAGAGTTGAGAGTGGTCATGGCTGCATCTGTGGCAGCAAGCCTTCAAATAAACTCAGTGACCTCACCTCTAGAGAAAGAGTGGTCTTGAACAGCAAGGTGTAGGACACTGTTGAGGGATAGGGCAGGTAGAATAGAATACCTAATTATATCCTCAGTCATGTCATTTTATGTTGACACAAGGCATAATGCAATGTACTGAGCTTCTCGATATGCATGCAAAGGAGCCCATCCAAAGTGATGCTGGAGGGAGATGCAATTGAGATAAGTGTCATTAGCGAAGACAAGCTGTTCAGGTTGGAAAGTCTGCCAATAAGCATTTTGTATGCTGCATAATCATACTCATTCTGTTTGATTGCAGAAATTGTTACCAGTGTATATTAGTCACAGAGTGGTACTAAATATCAGGATAATCCCTAAGTTGTAGCTGTCGAGCACACAACTGGAATTATAAGGGAAAACAGAGTGGTGATTAGATTTGAGGTATGAACAGGAGATCGAAGCTGAGGCTCTACCAGTGAGCCCCTGGGGTTTATATACAAATTAGGTCGAGTCATGCGCAGCATGAGTCATTGTCCAATGCAAGTCAAAGAGAGTCATAATGGTCAAGGGGGAGTCATAATGAGTACTAACAAGTCATATCAGGTTAGAAGAAAGTAGAAGAAAATATAGAGTCAGAATAAGTCAGGCCAGGTCAGAGAGACTCAAAGGCTACCGGTCCCGCAATTGTAACATTACCCCTCTCTTATAGCTGACCTTCCATGGGCAGGTGCAGATTGTTAGGATTGATGGTCATGAAGACGTCGTCGAGGTAAGAGATAGTCGGAACTCTGCTCTCAGCAGAGACCATAGTGGTGAGAACGTCGAGAGCATTGGTCGGTGTGGTGAGGGGAGTGTAACAGGTAAGCCCAAAGAGGAAGTTTATGAGGTACTGATGCACATCCTCAGAGATACTATTGGCGTCTTCTTCATCCTCCTATAGCTCAGGGAGAGAGGGTGTAGGGGTTGTCAGCAGTGCCCAAACCTGAGGGTAAGGGGTGTCAGGGTACCTGTTCTCCTTGGTGCTGTTGCTGTTGCTCGCTTTGTCATCAGAACCATCCCATGGGGTAGGGGCCCCTTCTGTTAGGACCGTGCTGGTGTAGGTCCGGGATGCAGAGTTCCGGAGCGTGGAAAGTCGGAGTACAGAGTCCCGGACGGAAGCGCAGCACAAAGAGGACTTCGGCGAAGCTATTAGCAACGCACCTGAGAACCTCCTGAGGTGTCCTCAATTTACTGGAGTTACCGGAGTATGGAGTTGTCGGAGTTAGGGGAGGAAAGCTCGGAGTACGGAGGGTTAGGTCCGGAGTTTCGACAGCTAAGTCCAGAGTTACAGGAGATAAGTCTGGAGTTACGGAGGATAGGTCCGGAGTTACAGGGAATAGGTCCGGAGTTAAGTCCGGAGTTAAGTCCGGAATTATGGGAGACAAGTCCGGAGTTAGGTCCGGAATTAGGAGGGATAAGTCCGGAGTTCAGACAAGCAGGTCCGGGTTACGGAGGAGTACGTCCGGAGTTCGGACAAGTGGATAAGGAGTGCAGGAGTTACAGATGACGGAGGACAGTGTCGAGTAACGAGGTATCCGAACTGAGTAGCTACCGTATTCCAGCTGAGTATAAATAGTAAGTGGGCTTATTGTTAAGGAGACAATAAGGAGATAAGGGAAGGCTACGGAGGTGGTCAAGACAATAGGCTTATTGTTAGTGCAGCAATCACGAACGAATGGTGCAATCTGGAATATAAAATGTACAAGTCCGAAAATGCGAAGCTAGAGGTGCGGAGTTGGCAAGTGCGGAGCGGGGAAGCGAGAGTTCCGGTGCTATATATACAGTCACGGCCAAAAACAACGCACCACTTGCCATCTTCGGATAAACACACCCTGTAGCTCACACAAATGCGGCTTGCTTTCAATACTAATTCTTGGTAAATGTAGTACACCTTCTCTTGTTTCTGTACAGTGAATTCCAATGGCTCTTGATTTAGTTCTTGAAAGAAATGTGCTATAATTGTTGGACATCTTTAGAAACACATCAAATGAATGACTATTCCAGAGGGAAAAAAGACACAACAACTCTATGAATCCCCGTCACCACCCTTCCTCCCCTTCACCGTCTTCACCCGCCCAGGCAAGGAATGATAAAGCGCCTGAATGAAGGAGATATCAATCTCATACCCACAACTTCTGTACAACCCGCCATAATGCCTCTACATTGCATGGACGGGGTTGATACCTCTCGAGACGCTTCTTGATGTGTGCCCAAACGTTTTCGATGATGTTGAAGTCAGGGGAGGAGGATGGCCAAGGAAGAACGAGGATGATTTGCTTTTCAAGCCACTCTTGAACAAGGTGGGACTTGTGCTTCGGGTTGTTGTCGTGTTAGAAAATGATAGTCCTTGGGCTGAGATGATGGTCATGAAGTGTACCCAAGAGGGACTCCTCGATAATGTCACGGTGCATCTTGGCATCTATGGTCCTGATGATCCGGTGAAGGTGTCCTACTCCACGGGAGGTGATGCACCCCCAGACAGTGACTTTTCCTCCCCCTGCTGGAACATGGGGAATGGTGTTTCTGGGGTAGTGTGCCTCGCCTTTTCTTCTTCGACACCATTGCCGCCCACTGGTGGGAAAGAGGTCGAACTGGGACTCATCTGAGAAGACAACCAGCTGCCACTCCTTAACCCCCCAATCCTTCACATCCCTCGTCCAAACTTTGCGCTGCGCCAAATTTGACTTCTTGAGAAGTGGCTTCCACCGTCGCACCCATCCAGGCAGTCCGATCTCTGCTGACCATCTGCACACTGTTCGAGCGCAGGCGTGCAGAGTAATCTCCCATTGGGTGTCCATTGCATTGAGCACCGAGCCACGATCAAGGGCAAGTTGAAGCTCCCGAAGGTCTTGCTTGGAGAGAATGTGAGGCCAACCCTTGGGATGTATATTGTAATTGAGCTGGCCAGAGGAGCTGACCCGCTGCAACACTCGCCGGACCGTGCTGCGATCACAATGGACATGATGAGCAATTTCGCTGAGGGAGAGGGGTTCACCATTGACAGGGTGATAGAGGTCAAGGATTTTCTGATGCTTTGCAGTAGAAAGGCGAGTCATAGTGAAGAGTGATAGACCAGATGGAACAGAATGAGAATATGCAGAGAACTATGTACAGTGACTGAATGGGAATGAGTTAAGAAGTGTTCAACTGCAATGAGCATAATGCACTGGCAGGCGTCTAAATAAGCGGCCGTGTTTCGCGCACCCATTCTTGCCCAACAGCTCCTCCTTTCATATTCAATTGAGATGTTATTACTGGCAGTGTACAATGGTAATATACATGAGAGGGTATGGTGCCGCCTAACAGGAGATACTGTTAAGTAGGGGGGGTGGTGCGTTGTTTTTGGCCGTGACTGTATGTGGTCGCGAATTCAGTAATCTTCAAAGCTTCACCTTTGCTTCATTCATCCCGTCCACCAGTAAGTGCGTTTAACACTTTCTGCTCATAACGCCCGGTACCCCTCACCCATGTGCTGAGAGGAAGTTTATGTGATGCATGAGCAGATATGTAGTGCTCGTTGCGACACTGCCCGATACCGTTTGCAAATTGTGTACAAAGCATACTCATTTACTTACTGCAATTCTCGATTCTCGCAATATTGCATATGCGGTAGGGTTTCATGAACTACTTCCACAGGGATCAGATAGATATACTTTCACCTCATGATGCCGCCAGGTCCGCAGGACGTGTGCTTCGCGAAAGTGTGCGATCAGCCTCAGGGAGATCACTGCGCATGCGCACGCCGCCACAAACTTAAAGCCGCACGCTGCTGCCAAGGCGGCGGTATACCTACACACAAAATAATAGCACTTCATGGCTGTCGCACTCCTCATGGTGGTATGGTGGATGTTGTGTAAGTCATCTACCTACGTCCGCGCTTCTCAAAGGGACATCCTGCTGACCTGCGTCCATCCCAGGGCTGTCAAACGAGGGATTCCGCCATTACGTAGGGCATTATTCATGGTACGCATCAGCAAATTGCTCAAGTTTATTGCGGCCTGTACGCCAGCGTTCGGCATCGTACTACTGGAGAGCGCAACAACGTGTGCAGAGAAGTTGACGTCGCTCATTCGTTGAGCCTGCTGCCCGCGCTGGCCTCAATGACGGAACATGTTCCCTGGGCGCAGCGCAACAAGTCTACCTGTATGAGTTAAGTATACTCAAGTATATAAAGGACTGGTATCAACGCTAGACCATTCCGTGGAGACTCGATACGTCAACTTTGATCTCCGTCCTCTCCTGCCACGGTTCGCTATGTGGAACTTGAAGTCTCTCGTCTCTCTGCTGGTACTCGTGTCCAACTCCGCTGGGCTGGATATTCTGCTCACCAACGATGACAGCGGGGCCTCTGCGAACATCCGGTATGTAGCACTTCACCTCCCTCGTATTGAATATTACATTGACACTCACTGGCACATCATTCGAACAGTGCTACTTACAGCGCGTTGAAAGCCGACGGGCACGACTCCGACCTTGGTGATCACACGGATGATACACTTACAGGTATGGTCATGGGTTGCTCATTTCTTGAAAGTCTACTTCAATGGCACGCCCGCCGCTACGATAATGATTGTTGTTCCCGTCCCCGTATGCTCCTTATCTGATAAAGACAATGCCTGATGACGCAGGTTGTTTTCGGAATCGACATCGTCGCTCCCATGCATTTCGGCAGCAATCCCATTGACCTGGCCCAAATGAAGGTCAAAATACCGGGCAATTCTTGTACATCTTGAGCGGTACGATAGGAGTCACGTACACCGCTGTTGAGCGTGGGGTGAGCCGCTTTCCGCCAGTATCCCGTTAGGATTAGAACAGGAACTGAATTGGAGTGTCATCAGATCCCGCCATAGCCTTCTCTGCCGGGAACTCGACTCATTGCTCCTTCACTACGAACGCCGGGCAAGCGGATGACCCTGCCAGCCTTGCTGTCAAGGTGATTCTATTCACCTAGCTGTTCGTCGATGGATAACCGCTGGTAGGTTGTAGTTGACCTTGTCCGTGCGCTTTCTGACAAGGTCAATGTATCTCAAGCGCGACTCTTGCCTCTGGGCATCCGGATGACGTACTCGCATAGTTTGAATCCTGGATAATCCTTGTCATGCACTGACCAGGGTCGAACATACTCACATTTGGACCAAGCACTACCTGCACGAGCGTAAGCGGTGTGACTTCCATTCAAGTCGGTTTTATGCCCGTCGTGCATACACATCTTCAGCCTCCCTTCACTTTCACCAGCCTCACTGGAGGTGCGGATGTGAACCAGCCTACTATTGACCCAACCACAGGGCTACCCTTTGCCAACAATATGTAAATACGCGGTCCCCTGCGACATTCGATGCATGACCGCTCACTATTTTTCGGGGAGGCATAAATTGCAACATCAACGGTGTCCACGAGGATCCTGGTCTGTCCAATTGACTACCGGCGTGAATACTCATATAGTCGTCCGTCTGATGCAGGGAATACGCAGGTGAGACTCCAACTAGCGCAGGTTGCGAATCCGCCGTCAGTATCCTCGCGGTCGACTATGACGCCCCGGAGCGTATTGCGCGTCCAATTCAACGGCGGCTTCGAAGAAACGTCCGCTCCGACGGCTTGCCATGACTTCAACGTTGATTCAGCCGTAGTAGACTGCGAGCGGCAGGTTGTTGGCAAACAAAGAACGAATAGATAGCTAATGAAAACTGTTACTGTATTGGAAGTTGAAACGTCTCAAGACCCCACTGAGCAATTTTAGGAAAATACTCGTGGTGAACAGTCAACTCCCGCCGGGAGTCGAACCCGGAACCTTCAGATCATATGCTCGGATCATCTGTACGGGCTATAGGAATCTGATATCATGACCATAAGACGACGAGAGCATGAGACACTGTTGTGTGTACAGACTGACGTCGATGGATGACTGGGCATGAGAAGTTCTCGCGATTGCCGTTTTGGGTGTTTGCATATGGCTTGAGCAACACGACAAATAGTCACAAACAACGCGTTCGACATGGCCAACACCACCGTCCGGGGCGCCGTCGCCATTCATGGACAAAATCCTCAGGTACGCCTCTTGACATCGTGTGGACAGACGAGATTCATAGCTGAGGGCCTAGTATCTAGTCGAATCTGTCATTCGCAACCGTATCTATGAATCGAGCTACTGGAAGGAGCACTGTTTCGCCCTGACAGGTGCGGTGGAAAACTGTTCCTATGAGCTTATGAGCGAACTAACGTGCTTGCGCAGCGGAGACATTAATTGACAAAGCTATTGAGCTCAAGGCGATTGGTGGTGTCTATGGGAATCAGAAACCTACAGAGTTTTTATGCCTCCTCCTCAAGCTGCTGCAAATTCAGCCAGAGAAGGAGATCTTGCTCGAGTACCTCCAGGCAGATGAGTTCAAGTATGTGGTTGTGCATGGCCGCCGTGCAGGTTATTGACGTATAGATGCCAGGTATCTACGAGCTCTAGCAGCCATGTACATCCGTATGACCTTCCGGCCAGCCGAGGTTTACGAGATCCTAGAACCTTTGCTGAAGGACTACCGAAAATTGCGACACCGAGGCATGAGTACGTGGTGTACATCCTCATCTACCATCTGGTACGCTGACCAGAAGCCAGACGGGTACTCCATAATACACATGGACGAATTTGTCGACTCGTTGCTAGTCGAGGAACGAGTCTGCGACCTCATTCTGCCCCGTATTACCAAGCGCGACGTTCTCGAGGATCTAGGCGAGCTGGGGCCAAGGAAGAGTCGTCTGCTTGATGCTATGGAAGGCAAGAGTGAGCACGTCAGCGATAGGAGTCGGAGTCGAAGTCGAAGCAGGGACAGGAGTTCGGCAGCAAGGAGTCCCAGCCCAGGAGGCAGTCGCTCGCGTTCGGGAACCCCACTTCGTGGTCGGAGCCTCAGTCGAGGAAGCAAATCACCAACATCGCCGGGCTCTCGGTATGTTTCCCGTAGTCGTAGCAGATCTCGCTCCTCTGCTGGGTCAGTGTATCGATCCCGTAGCCGCAGCATTTCCCCCGACCGAGTCAACGGATCTGCGGGTGGTTCGCCGGCGCGCTTCCGCTCGCGTAGCCGTAGCATCTCGCCAGACCGTATGGATACCACTTGAAGGACTCGGGCTGTCTTCCGAATTATGCTTCTGTGTATCATACCCATGTAGGACCTGTTCTTAACTTAAACAGCCATGATTGTCCATTGTAGACCTTCCTCGTCGAAGTTCGATATTTTGAGCCTCCGTGGATAATGAAAACGATGCAATGACTAAGTACTGGATGGGTTCAGAAGACTGAAAGTTCAAAGTAGGCTATGATCATGGTAAGCCCAGTTGACGAGCTGCATAGCCAACAGTTCTATAGGCGCCCACGTTCCGAGACATCCCTTCCGGATCCTGATCCGAACGCTCTGGCTTTGGCAAGCTTAGTACTTGTGTTCGGCTTCCACTTCATTGCGAGGTACAATTCTTCAGGTTGTATGGGATCCGTCAGTAATCCTCGTATATGCCAGATGAAAGACTTTCGATCTTACTGACATAGTGCCAAAGCAGACAACGTCGCTATTGAGAAAATCTCTGGCGGCACCTAAAGCAATGTCCTCGAAGCCTGTGATCGTGATATGTGGAACAACCGGCGTTGGCAAGTCAAAGCTGAGCATTGAACTGGCCCTCGCACTGGCTCGAGGCAGCGGTGGCCATCCCTATCGTGGTGCAAGGATCATCAACGCAGATTCGATGCAAGTCTATGTGGGCATGGACGTCATCACAAACAAGGTCCCTGTTGAGGAGCGCTATGGGGTCGATCATCTTTTGATGGACTACAAGAAGCCCGGCGAGCAGCTGACAGGCCCTGAGTGGATCAAAGATGCCATACAAGCAGTAGAGTTGTGTATCCTTCGAAGTGTTTCTTTGCCTGATCCAACGACACACAGATCGACGAGACGCATGAAAGGGGCCAAGTACCCATCGTCGTCGGCGGGACTTCGTACTGGATACAGCATCTCATTTTCCCGGAACGGATGGCCTCGCTTGACAAGCCCGACACCGACTCCACGGGCACAAGCGTTTCACCTGTGTCCTCAGACAATTTTACAAACGCTCTCGCTGCGCTGCCACCGGAATTACTTGACTTGTTTATTGACTTGCCTAAGCAGGCTCCCGCCGCAGACGATGACCCTACGGCGGCTCACAAGCTCCATGACCTCCTCATGGCGCTAGATCCATTTGTGGCTAAGCGGTGGCATTGGCGAGATACGAGAAAGGTCCTCACGAACCTCCGTATCATTGAAGAGAACCGTCGACTCGCGAGTGAGGTCATCAAGGAGCAATCGCAAAGTAATCCTTTACCAAGGTCAGATAGCCCCCACTCGGGTGCGTGTTGCTCACATCGATTGTGGCTCTTTCTTTGGAACAGATATCGTACACTTCTTCTCTGGCTGTACGCGAAACCGGAGATACTGAAACCTCGTCTGGATGAACGTGTCGATCAGATGATCCAGGTATGTTCCTTACCTGCTTTCTGTGAGTTGGCGGATTCTGATGTAACAAGCGTGGTAGCAAGGTCTCCTGAACGAGATACGGACATTAAGAGCGATCGCCTCCCAAGGAAGACAAGGCAACGCACAAGCTCTCTCTCCAGAACTTGCATCTACAAGCTCAAGGCCACGCATGGACTATACGCTCGGAATATACCAAGCCATCGGTATGTATATAAATCCGTCTGGGTGTTCGCGTGCTCATTGCTTGCAGGCTATAAGGAGTTCTACGAGTACCTGAGCTCCCCCGAGCCTTCGGAAGCGTCATTTCGAGTGGCGGTCGAGCAGATGAAGATGGGAACAAGGCGATATGCTAAGCGACAAGTTGCGTGGATCCGCAATAAACTCCTGCCTGTGGTGGACGCTGCGAATGCAGTCAGCCTGGCGGAAACTGGAGCTCCATCAGTCCCTGCGTACCTGCTGGATGCTACAGGTCAGTGGACAGTATGACAGCCCGAACCGTGTATTCATATGCCGATCTTCGAGAGCTCGGCGATGCCTGGAAGACCAATGTTCATGACGTGGCCGAAAGGATCACACATGGTGCGTAGGTCGTCGTGCTCAGACGACAGACATCGCGACATATTGAACCGGTTTCCTAGACTTCCTCGAGAACCGTCCGCTGCCAGATCCACGTACCCTGTCAGCTACCGCTTCGGAGATGCTGACAGTGCGTGAACGGCCTACTGAGTCAGTATTTGATGCCTAGTCATAGTCCACTTTCATCGCACTGTAATCTGACGTCTCTATGCAGTCCAATCGCTGTTCTGGAAGCCAACCAACGAAGGATGTGCGAAGTGTGCACAACGGACCCTTCTCAGCCCGTGATGGTCGATGGCGGACTGTGGGAGACTCACATACGCAGCCGTAAACATCGATTAATGACGGGAAAGAACAGGAGGGAACATGCCCAGGAGTTGGAGAAGATACGGGGCCAGGATGGCAAACAGGAAGAGCCGGCAGGGCCTCCGTAGACTCCCGAGTGGTCGTGCCTTTGAGCTCATCAGGCCTGAGATGTACGCAGAGCCTTCACATGGACTTCTTATTACCCGTCTTGGCCAACTGGCTTTCAACTCTTGTCAATGAACATAGGCGAGCCGTAAATATATAGGTTAGGTAAATTCTGGCCCTCCGTAGAGTTTAGTAGCTAGGTCGACGATGCTTCGCGACAATGCAAAGACGGCTATGGTACAGGAACACGCTACTATCAGGTCTCGAGTGGGGGTTTGATCTGAAATAATGCGAAGATAAGAAAAGTAGGATTCGTGGGGGCTAGTTACTCTTCGTTGGCCCACTCGATAAGCCAGTTCTCCCATCCCGCCCACTGATCCTCGGGGCCCTCGAAAACTCCAAACGACTGCCCAGGCTCATGAGGGGGAGGAAGCGACTTCTTCCTCGGGTTGAGCAGCTGATCAACGATGTGCAGTGCGCCGTTACGAGTTGGGATGTCAGAGACCCTGACGTAGTTGCCGTGGGCGAACGTGCCCGTCCGGTACGTCGGAGCATGTTTTCCAGGGCTGAGGAACGGCACCTCGTACTGTACGACTACCACGTTCACAGCGTGGTTGGCGAGGAGCGTCGGGTGAGTCGTGTTGCGGGTGTAAACGACCTTCGGCCGAGGAATTCCGTGGTGGCCTTCATTCGCGGAGCAGCGGCACCGAGTCTGAGGTTGAAATGAAGGGCGGTGTGGAGGGAAGTGAGGAGGCGGCAGAGGCCCGTGTTCGAAGGGCGGGTGGAAGGGCGGGGGTGGGCGGAGGAGGGAGTGAGGGCCATAGTACGGTCCGCGAGGATGCTCAAACGGCGAGGGCGGGAAGTGCGGCTCCTCATGATGAGCACCATGGTGCGGAGGCGGCAGGGGGAAATGAGGAGGCACCTGAGGCCCGTGCTCGAACGACGGGCGGAACGGCGGCGACGAGAAATGCGGCGGATGTTCAGCATATCCGTGGCCATAGTAAGCAGAGCCCCAGTACTGCCCCCCAGCGGGAGGAGGAGGAGGCATGTGCCATGGGCCATGGTGAGGCGATTGAGGAGGAATCGGGTGAGGGCGCTCGAATTCGCAGCTCTGGGGGCCGTATGGCGGAGCGCTCGAACCCCAAGCTTCGTATCCAGGGCTCTGTCCGCGAGGGCCCTCTAATCCATGGAATCTCTCCCGTTGCCCTTGACATTCGGACATGAAGCCCGCGTCATTGCTCTGGTCAATGTTCGCGTAAACGTCGAAAGCATCTTCATCTTCCCAACCACGGCGGTGGACATCCGAGTCAGACGCATTGTGAATGTAATCTACGTTCGGCAGGGTTAAGTGAGATCACTCGAGTCTTGAAAGATGCCGCCAAACTGACCAGCATGAAGCACCAGTTCCGGCACGATGTGGAACTGAAGGAGCTTCTTCAGAACCTTTTCGCCGAAAGGAGAGAAGAGGAAGTGCTGAAGACGCGTAGGAAGTCTCGAGAACGCCTTGTTAGTCGGTGCAAAGACGGTGACTGCCGGCGAGCCTTCGACAGTATGCTTCCCTTCAGAGCTCGGGACTTCGTGCCATTCCACAGCATCGGTCAGTCCCACGCGTTGAAGAGCTGAGGTCTACACCCCGAACGTCAGCTTCACGTCAGCGCAGTCACAAAAATCTTTACTGACCAAGGTAGAAATGCTATCGGGCAAGAGGAATGCCAACTGGAATATGGAGGGGGGCGGGATGATAGCTTTATTGACGACGTGGACGATGCCTAAAGTGCAGAAATGATAGTGTTTAGCGAATATTCTGTATACGCTGGCAACGTCAAGGCTTACCGTTTGCCGTCTTAATGTCAGGATGAACGATGTGAGAGATGACATTGACGTTAACGCCAGTGGGAAAAGGGAACAGTGAAGGATGGGTGCCAATGCGCACGCGCAGCGGTTCTCCGTCAAGGGACCCGTCGGGCAGAGTGAGAGAAGTCGCATAGGTAACGTTGCTAGCGAGCTCCGAAGCTATGTAGGCCGCCGGGAGCGTCTCGTACTTGAACACGGCTTTCAGGATAGCTTTGATGATTTCCTTCTTATCCTTGTCCGTCTTGTCGCTTCTCAGATCGACGATACCCTCTGCAGCTGAGAGGATGTCGAGGATCTCATCATCCGAGTCGGTGCATGTGTGGCTGTCTTTATGAGGGTGGTGAGGGCGAGGCCGGTGGGGGAAGGACCAGTCTGGAAGCGCGAAGAAGGTCAACCTGAGCAAAGGTATGGTGAGCGCCAGATCAGGACAACGACGTCAGAGAGAGAATATACTTCGCCGAGGTGTCATTCAGAAGGCTTGTGATCTCCTCGGTGTAGTTCACCAACTTGAACAGGCGAGAGAACCTAAGCAGTCGTTGGTGAGCGATCGATTACGGCCAAGTCATGGAGCACTGAATGCATACGAGGGATTGCTCTCCAGGTACTGGTAGATAGTCAGCGTCGACGCATCGGGAGGATGTCCGGGATGGGTGTGAGGAGGCGGTGGGACAGGCCCCGTCTCCGGCGGCTCAGGGACCGGCGGGTACGGCGGTGCTTGCGGCGGCTCAGCAGGAACGTGGTGCGGAGGCGGGTGCAGTCCATAGGGAACTTGCGTGCCCATGACCATCTGGGGCGCACTAGGGATCCATTTCCACGACCCGTCCTCGCGAGCAGCGTTCTCCTGTGTGTATCCCCGATCGTGGTCCCAAGCTTCGAAATCCTCGTCGAAGGCCTTGTTAGCCCCAGCGCCACCCGGTCCAGGGTAGGCAGCGGCCAACAGGCCTCCGTACACGACCGCGAGCACGGCGTGCGACAGCAGCATCGTTGATGGTCGTTGAACAGTGGATGGCGTTCAACAGGGGGCGTGGGGTCCTGTGCAGCCGCAGTCCACTCCACGGGGTATATGTACGAGATGGCGCCGTGGATGAGTCCGTGTGATGACATCGTGGTGGTTCACTTCCGACGTCCGTTCTGCGCTGACCGCAGTAAAGGGCCAGACTCCAGAGTGGGCCAACCTGACGGGTAACTTTATAGGAGCCAACAAGGAGCCATTGTCCAGCCGGGAGGCCACGCCGAGCCTCGGCGTGGTCACCGTTGGTGCAATCGTAGGTCACCGTAGGTGGTTCTGACGGTCATCCGCAGTCAGGCCCGCAGGGCCGGTGGGCGAAATGCACGGAAATTGCTGGCTTTCTCAGAAACTGGCAGGCCGCATGCATGATGGCATCTTATCCGTTTAGCCGCCCGCTTTACGGATGCTGTAAAAATGGTGGCTTCCGACGAACGGCAGCTTGCCATCAACAAAGGGTTCAGACTCAGGGCTACAGGCATCGACCAGGCTACGCCGCCGGTGCGAACGAAGGAACGAGAGAAAACTATGCGACATACAAATTCGTGAATGGTTTGGGTATCTGTCCGTCCTCCAGGCTTTACTCTACTAGCTGCCGGAACTTCTCCTGGATCTCGTTGTACAGCGCGTCCATCTTCTGCTTGATGGGCTCCCTTCCTTGTGTCGGAGACTATCGCTCTCATCAACACACGGGACAAGTCAGGCGTGAGCAGGAAAAGAAATCCCACCTCGAACTTCATCTGCGAGAGCTTGTACATGAGGTCGCCCGCGGAGTCGCGAATCTTCGCAAACGTGACGTCGCCCTGCGCCACTGCGCGCTGCGCGGCATCGTGGAACGCGACGAAGTTGCGCAGCATCGAGCTGGTCTTATAGAACGGGCAGAACCTGTCGTACTCGCTCATACCGTTCTGCTGCAGGAAGTCGTCCTTGAGCATGCGCGCGACCTCGAGCGTGATCTTATCATTTTCGCCGAGCGCGCTCTTGCCGACTAGCTGCACGATCTCTGCAAGGTCCTCTTCCTTCTGCAAAATCTCCTTCGTTTTCGTGCGAAGCTCGACAAACCCAGGCTCAGTCGACTCATAGTACGGCTCAAGAACCTTGGTGTACTTGGAATACGAGAGCGACCAATTGACTGACGGGAAGTGCTTTCGCTGCGCAAGTTTCTTGTCGAGACCCCAGAAGACCTGCACGATACCGAGAGTGGCGGCTGTGACGGGATCCGAGAAGTCACCACCAGGTGGAGACACACTAAGGACAATATGAGCTATCGCAAATTTACGTTCAAAATCCAAACTTACGCGCCGACAATGGACACCGTTCCTTGACGGACGGGGTTGCCTAGACAGGTGACCTTACCAGCACGCTCGTAGAAACTTGCAAGCTTGGTTCCGAGATATGCAGGGTAGCCCGAGTCAGCCGGCATCTCTGCGAGACGGCCAGAGATCTCGCGCAGTGCCTCCGCCCAACGCGAAGTCGAATCCGCCATCATCGAGACGTTGGTGCCTTGGTCACGGAAGTACTCTGCGAGCGTGATACCAGTGTAGATGGACGCTTCACGAGCAGCGACAGGCATGTTGGATGTGTTAGCAACAAGGGTAGTCCGCTTCATGATAGGCTCTTGGCGATCGCCGACTTCCATCGTAAGTTCGGGGAACTATCATGCGGTCAGTACCAAAGCCACACGAGGACCTTCGCCTGAGATAGCTTACTTCCATGAGTACTTCAGCCATCTACGGAATGTCTCAGTAGATGTCATGCAGTGTTTCGGTTATGACACACCTCATTTCCTCGTTCACCGCATCCGACGTAGATGATGATGTCGCTATTCGAGTATTTGGACAGTGCTTGGGAGATGACAGTCTTGCCGCAACCGAAAGCACCGGGAATAGCTGTCGTTCCGCCCTGCACGCATCTGGGTAAATGTTAACGTGCTTTCACAGCAACACTGTTATTGATGACCTACGGGAAGAGCGCATCCAGGATACGTTGACCGGTGAGCAGAGGGTGATCCGCCGTATGCTTCTCGGTGACTGGTCGAGGAGCACGGACAGGCCACACCTGCATCATGGTGTGCTTTGTAACCTTGCCTTCAAACTCCGTCTCCAAAACAACATCCTGCATAACAGCTCATCAGCGACGCGAAACCATACAGCACACGGTGAACGCACGTCGACCGCATAGCTGCCCTTCTCAGCGATGTGCGTAATCGTTCCAAGCCCGCGAGGGCCGAGCATGATCTTGTGGTTATCGACAAGAGAGTTCTCATACACGCGCCCAAAGATGTCACCTCCCGAGATATGATCGCCGACCTGCAAGAAGTGGTGTCGATACGCTCTGTGGGGAGTGATGACTCTCTGCGTACCTTGAAATTTACGGGGTTGAAGTCCCACTTCAAAGACCGGTCGAGGGCCTCGGTGTGTATGCCTCGCGGAATGTAAATAGACTTGGACAGCTCTTGGATGGACTGCAGAGCGTGTCAGTGATTATTAGTAGTATCTTAGGAGTGGACATACCCTCAGTGGCCGCTGGATACCATCGACGATGTTACCCATAAGCCCTATGCCAGATATATCAGCGTGACTTTCTCAGGCATACATGCAGCAGTCTTGCGTACCAGGACCGAGCTCTACGCTGAGCGGTTTTCCTGTACGCAAGACGGGATCGCCGACTGCTACGCCAGAGGTCTCCTCATACACCTGAATCGTTGCCTTATCCGCGTCGATACGGATGACCTCTGCATTCAGGGTTAATCATTGAGATACAGCAGAGCAGTCGACGCGTCGCCGCACCTCCGACGAGTTCGTCATGGCCGACACGGACGAGCTCGTACATAGCGGAGCCGGTCATATTCTCCGCGATGACGACAGGACCAGACACGCCAAAGACCTGACCGAAGCGAGACTCGCGGTGTTCATCTCTAATCTTAGGAAGGTCCCTCTTTGCGTTCTGAAGGGCGCCGGCCATGGTGCTGAGAGAAAAGAGTGGAAGGAGATTGTAGGAGGAGGGCGCAACGCTCGCAGTAGCGCGTGCTCGACTTCAAGTCAGGGCGCACTGACGACAGTGATCCCAGAACGGTAAAGCTGAGGTAAGCCTTCGGAGTTGCTTCGGAGTCTGAATGTACAGATAGGGCAGGATGATTCCACGAGGAGACGCCCACGGGCGAGCGCCTACGCGCGTGAGTGGGAGTGACGCGTCCTCTGTGCGCCCAGGCTCTCAGTGCGCCTCTGACCAAGCGCGTTCCTTTACTTCGTCCTCTACACTCTACCACCACTACTGCATATAACATGGCTCCGAAAGCGTGAGTGCCATTTACATTGTTTCTTTTGATTTGCACCGACATACATAACGCAGGGATTGGGAGAAATGTACGTTATGGGCTCGCCTGAACAAGCGAACGCATGACTGATCTCCCATTGAAGGGGAGAAGAAGGTCGACGAGAAGGAGGAGAAGGAGATCAAACGTGAGCACTGTGAAGTTGCTACCTTGAGGCGTTTGCACTGAACCAAATGCAGCTCTTGATGATAGTGACATTCAAATCCTCAAGACATATGTGAGTTTCCCGCAGTGTGTTACTCGTCAGCGCCGCTCATCCCCTGTAGGGTCAAGGGCCGTATGCTGCGCGTTTGAAGAAGCTGGACCAGGACATCAAGGAGGTCCAGAAGCGCATCAATGAGAAGCTTGGTGCGTACGCTCCTGTTGTATGTTGGTTCTGTACTAACGCCGACGTAGGTGTCAAGGAGTCCGATACTGGCCTTGCATCACCCAACCTCTGGGATCTTCCTGCCGACCGGCAACGCATGTCAGAAGAGCATCCTCTGCAAGTTGCACGGTGCACCAAGATCATTCCTATGGACGAGGCGGCTGCAGAGCGCGCACGCGCAGTCAACCCCGAAGGTGCCGTACAAGGCCAGAAGGGTGCGGACGAGCAAGACAAGTATGTCATCAACATTAAACAGATTGCCAAGTTCGTCGTTGGCCTTGGTGAGCGAGTAGCGCCTACGGATATCGAGGAGGGTATGCGTGTAGGGTGAGTGTTAGTTGTTACGACGCTCAATGCTGGATGCTCATATTGGCGCAGTGTGGACCGGAATAAATACCAGATTCAGATTCCCTTGCCGCCGAAGATCGACGCGTCCGTGACGATGATGCAGGTCGAGGAGAAGCCCGACGTGACCTACTCTGACATCGGTGGCTGCAAGGAGCAGATTGAGAAGCTGCGTGAAGTCGTCGAGACACCCCTCCTTGCGGCACGTAACTTCATATTCATCACGCAAAGGCAGAGATTCACAAGTTTAAACAGCCCGAACGGTTTGTCAACCTCGGTATCGACCCACCGAAAGGTGTTCTTCTGTACGGTCCTCCAGGTACTGGCAAGACGCTTTGCGCACGTGCAGTAGCAAACCGGACAGACGCCACCTTCATTCGAGTTATCGGTTCTGAGCTCGTGCAGAAGTATGTGGGTGAAGGTGCTCGTATGGTTCGTGAGCTGTTCGAGATGGCACGGAGTAAGAAGGCATGTATCATCTTTTTCGACGAGGTCGACGCTATCGGTGGCGCGCGGTTTGACGACGGTGCGGGAGGCGACAACGAGGTCCAGCGGACGATGCTGGAGCTTATCAACCAGCTTGACGGTTTTGACCCCAGAGGAAACATCAAGGTGCTTATGGCTACGAACCGGTTAGTGTAGCCTCGATGATCGGTCAGACCTTCTCCCTAACGTAGATTGTAGACCGGATACCCTCGATCCTGCTCTGTTGCGTCCGGGTCGTCTCGATCGGCGTGTCGAGTTCTCATTACCCGATGTCGAGGGCCGCGCTCACATTCTCCGTATTCATGCCCGAAGGTTAGTAATGTCCTGCATCTTGGTGTCGACCACAACTTACATCTGCATGTCCAGCATGAGCGTCGAGCGCAACATCCGTTTCGACCTGATCGCCCGCCTATGTCCCAACACGACGGGCGCGGAGCTCCGGTCAGTCGCTACGGAAGCCGGCATGTTCGCTATCCGTGCGCGGCGGAAGGTCGCAACAGAGCGCGACTTCTTGGACGCCGTCGAGAAGGTCGTTCGCCAAGGCACCAAGTTCTCTAGCACGTAAGTGTCCCGTCCTTCGTTCTATCTGAATGACGGTTCTGACTATTAGTTCGTGCAGTCCTCTGTACCAAGTGTATAACTAGTTTCGCAGTACCCCTTTCATGTCGTTTATATACACTGTTATGTCATCGGACACTGCAGGTCGCCTCCCTTTCGTTGCATGCGCAATCATAACCACCGCATAGCAGTGTGTAGCTGTACCCGAGTCCTTCATGGTGACATGCGCTGGCTCTACCAGCGCGGTTTAGAGTGCAGTAGTGAGTAGGCGCGTACTGTACGGGCCAGACGTTAAGCGAAGCGACGTAACCCTAGATTAGGGCGTGGGAAGCGGGGGAACAGGCGATGAGTCCTCGGGGACATGGGGACACAGGCGATACGATTGGCGGCAGCGAGGGGATGAGCGTCAAAAATTACCAAATTTGGTACCAGATATGCAGGGAACCGTAGGCGATGGGTGGCCGGGGACAGGGGACAAGCGCCCAAATAGGCGAGGCGATTGGGTCCTGGGGACAGGGGACATCGCTTAACGTCTGGCCCGTACAGTAGTCCGAGGCCGGACGCGCGACGCGTCTGAGCAAGTCCCGCCCCCTCTTGACATGCACCTCCATCTGCTCTTCTCCCTTGCACTACTCTGCAGCATCCACGCTGCTGAGGGTTTGGATTTCTTATTATGCGGAGATTAACGACGATACGCCCTTTCGCTCGGATAGCTAAGCTGCCTTCGTGTGCACATGAAAGGCTCAGGCTCAGCAGCGTCTTGACTCGGCCTTGCCACTCTCTGCGTTTCTCCACGTCTGCGCTCAGGAACCAGGATTTCGACTTTCATATCGAGTCTGCCACAGACAAGGCGCTGTCGCCCAGCGAGCTTTCTCGCCTGATAGAGGACCATGCGAAGCATCCGCCGAGGCCGCTCACCCTCTCCACGCTCCTCTCCTTCGCACGCCCGCTCACACCGGAGTCCGTGCTCAAGTCCGTCGTATATGTGTTCACAGAGATCCCGAGACGGCTGGCGATGCGCGCCCGGTCGCTGGAGTCGCTGCCGTTCATTGTGGGGATGAACCCGTTCATTGCGCGCACGCTGGAGGCGCACCGGAGGTCGTTCCAGTTCCTGATCAGGTATCCGCCTGTGACGACTCTGGAGGAGAACGCGAGATTTATTGAGCAGATGGCCGAGGTCGTGCAGAGTCATGCGAACGATATTCCTGCCATGGCTAAAGGGTGAGTGCTGCTCGTGTACTGCTACTGTACGCATACGCGCGAGACTGCTTGTGTCGACGCTAGGATTGACACTAGTGCGACCATAGGTTCCAGGAATGCCTGAGATACATGTCCGCAGAGCAGATCAACGAGTTCCTCGACAGTGCAATCCGCAACCGCATCGCGGTGCGCCTCATCGCCGAGCAGCACATCGCCATCTCGCGGGACCTTGCACGGGGTGAGAACGAGGGTAATCACCTCGGCGTGGTCGACCTCGCCTGTTCCCCAAAGGAGATGATTGGCGTGTGCGGCTCGTTTGTCAGTGACCTGTGCGAGGCGACGCTGGGAGCTAGCCCGCAGATCGTGATTGACGGAGATGCAGATGCGACGTTTGCGTGAGTGTTGCTCTTCTCATACTTTCAAAAGAAGGAGGGCTAATCCTCTCAATATGCCTGCACAGATATGTCCCAGTGCATCTCGAATATATCCTAACCGAGATCCTCAAGAATGCCTTCCGGGCAACAGTCGAGTGGCACCAGCGGCACCATTCATACTCATCAACCGTACCCATCCCACCCGTCGTCATCACCATCGCAGCTCCGCCCCGCCCCGACCCCTCCTCCCCTTCCTCGTCCTCTCCGAAACCGCGCTACCTCTCCAT
>CCBP010000209.1:14837-24870 GCA_000765035.1 Trametes cinnabarina | reverse complement strand
GCCGTACGCGGCGCAGCATGTGGGCGGCAGCGCGGCGATCGACGGGAGCATGGGCGTGCATGGCGGGGGCTTGTTCACGGAGATCACGGGGCGGGGCGTGCAGATGGGCATGGGCACTATCGCTGGGTTGGGGTATGGTTTGCCGATGAGCAAGCTGTATGCGAGGTAGGGTGGACGTTCTCTTGCTGGGCTGCACTCGCTGATCGACCTGTGCAGTTACTTTGGAGGGTCGCTTGATTTCAAGTCTTTGGATGGCTGGGGTGAGTCTTCCATTAACATGCAACGTATGTGACCGGGCGCTGACGACGAGCATCCACTGTAGGCAGCGACGTTTTTATCAAGCTGCGTTGCTTGGATGACGGTGGAGACATCGAGCTGTGACCGCGCTTAGATTCTTCATGACAATTCGGATATAGCTGTCATGAACGATCGTCGCGGTTCCACGATGATCACACCTGGATACCTATGAGAACGGCCGCTTCGGCTACTGCGCTGTGCTGCCCGTCGTGCCAATGTAACTTATTCTCAGCGACATACGATGCGTACATTCTGAGGGCCTGAGGCCCGGCGGCGTCGTCGCTGTACGTCTCCAAGGGCAATACTTCAAGTTCGCACGATAAGTTCTCATGGATATCTGGCGACATAGCGGCCCGTCGTTTGTGCAGAGTGGTCCATTTTCTTTGAGATGCTCACGCACGCCCCCTCAAAGGACATCGTGCCGTACTGGTACTTCAATAGGTAAGGGGATGAGCATGCTCGAGGCCATGCCGGTCAGCGCGCTGTAGAATGTCGCTGTACTTGGTTCTGCAAGACTATGTGTACCCGCTCATCTGCAGCTCGGAGACGATACCTATGTACTGACTGTCTGTCATGCATCTGTAACGAATGCTTGAACGATGCTGCCGTGCTATCCGACGCCTCACGTCGTGGGGTAATGTGGGAAGGACTGAGGAGACAACCTCCCTTCGCTCCCGTGACGGTCTAAGACATCATGCTGGGTCTGATCACCCTACTCCCAACATGAAGACATCTTCGGAGACGCGTACTTAATAGTCAGGCTGGCACTCATGATGTATCACAGAGAGAAAGCACCCTTGTGCCAACGTATTATTGTGATAACGAGTTGATGCGACGAGGAAAAATGGAGGGGTAACAGGCCGGGAACAAATAACAACAGCGCTCGACTTGCGGGATGGAGAGGCAAACGTGGGATGGCCGATGATGCGTCAGAGGGGGGAATAAAGTACAGATGAACCGAATGGGTATGGGATTGGGATAGCAAGGGACACCAACTAGAACAGACCAGCTCAGAATTCGTCAGCATAGAGTAGTATATATCACTGGATAGTTTGCGCGGGGGACGATTAGGGTAGCAGCGAGTCCGTATGATCAAGGTATCCCGGTCATGGAAATCATCTTGCTGTGGTCTGCATTCCATGTCAGCGATGCCAGTCAACCGTTCGGGGCGTAAGTAGGCTCACCATGGTACGACTTGAATGGTATGATGACATGGATTGTGCTTGTGACGACCGGTACGACCTCGATGCAGAGCCCAGGGTACTCCCGTGCGCGCTTGCCGACGTGCTGGGCGTAACAGGCACGCCCGATGTGCGTGCGCCGCGAGCAGTCAAAGGTGTGGGCGCACTGATCATCGACTTCTTGGGGGTCTCGGTGACCTTGGTATTACGGCTTCCGAGGTTCGACGAAGCGGACTGCAGCAACGCCTTCGCTGTGCTGGGCGAAGGGTTGGACACTTTCGATCGCCGACCTGCGGTGATGAACGGATGCCGCAGAGCCGCCTGAGGCTTCAAACGACGCTCAGGGTCCCACACCAAGCACTTCGAGATGAAGTCGACGAAGAGATCGTCCGTTGGGTTTTTCAGCGCCTGCGCCAGCGTTTTGGTGCCAGGGCGTCGCCTCTTGCCCTTCGAGTTTACGACGGGCCGAGGAGCGCCGGTCGTGTCTGCTGATGTCGTAAGCTACGATGCCCTACGAGTTGTACAGTTGGCTACCTACCGAAGAAGAGCCGCTTGCGAGAGCTGCGGTTGATGAAGTCCTTGTCCGGAACCCCGAGCACTTCCATGATGCAAGCAAGCTGTTCTTGCTCGTTTTCCCCAGGGAAAATAGGGAAACCGGTGTACAACTCCGCCATGATGCAGCCCAAGCTCCACATGTCAATAGCCATGTGGTAGTTCATGCCGAGGATGACTTCAGGCGACCGGTAGAAGCGACTCTGGATATATGTGTAGACTGTGGCAGCATGTCAACGCCATTGTCCTAATCCAACGAAAAAGACGACCCACTTTTCTCGTGTTCGAAACAGCTGCTACCGAAATCGATAACCTTGATGGCACTCTTGGCAGGATGGCGAAGGAGAACGTTCTGCAGAACAGCGTCAGCATCGGCAAAACCAGATACGAGATACCAACACACCTCTGGCTTTAGATCACAATGGACAATGCGATGGTGCCGCATGAGAGCCAATGACTGAAGCATCTGACTGGTGAAGCGACGGATGAGGCCGGTCGTGAATCCATGGAAATTATTCGCCTTGATGAGCTCATAAAGGTTGATGCTTAGGAGCTCCATAGCGATGCAGAGATGTCCACGGAAATAGAAGTGCTCGGTCATCTTAATGACATGATGCTTCTCCTCCGCGTCCTGTGGACAAGTGAGCAAGCTATACAGGAACGAAGGATGTGCTTCGATTACTGACCCATTTCTTTAGATTCTCCAAGATCTTGATCTCGACCAGGGCCTGGTGGTGGAAACGCTTCTTGTTGCGGATGATCTTGATAGCCACAGACTCTCCTGTGCCGTGGTCGCGACAGTGCAGCACCTGTCCGAAGGAGCCCTTGCCCAGGGTATCGATGACCTCGTAGCGGAAGGCCAAGTGGTCGTGCTTGACCACCAGATAGTCTCCACGCTCGTCATCGTATCCATAGTTGTTTGTAGAGTTGTCAAGAGTGGCCATGTGCTTATCGCTCCGCGCGCCAATGTAGTAGACATTGTCGCACTCCAGGATCTCCTTACGCTCGTATTCCGAGAGCCAGCGTACCTGATCGCTTTGCAAGACTTCTACAGGGCGCAGTGAGACCATGGCTAGGAATGATCAAACAGGTGCGAAAGCAACGTACCTTGTGGTGACATGGCAGGGGCCGGCGGAATAGGTTCAGGAAAGCGGAGCATGGCCTCAAGCTCCTCCGGTTTACTTCCAGACTGCAGCTTCTTCGCATGTTGCCTCTTGATGTATTGCATCATCTCCTCGTCACCCAAGAGTTCTTCCTCGTCTACAGCGCTGGGCGCAGGCGAAGGTGTGGACAGAGATTGTCTGCTTGTCGACGGGGTTCCCATGGTTTGTTGAATGCTCGGGGTCGAGGACGAGTTTGACGACCGTGCAGTAGGCAGAGACATCTTGGGACTGAGGAGCTTGAGACCCTTGGATGGTGATAGGGCGGAGAAGCGGTGATGAGAGTGGGTAGTCTGAGGCTGATCATTGTGTACAATGGAGGAGGTGGAAGCGACGGAGCTGGTAGAGGATTTGCGAATGCCGAAAGACATCGACTCGCGGTTCTTGCGAGGTATAGTCGTACCGTTGGTCGTGGTAGAGGCCGTAGACACTTGACGTGGGACGCGCGAGGATGTGGTGGTGGAAGGGGAGGCACGGATAGACTGACGATGAGCCGCCGTAGACGTCTTGGTAGCAGACATCAGTCCAGTCTCCAATACTCCAAACTCGTTCAAGGTTTCGTTGCTGGCCACAGGGGAAGCTCCACGTGAAGATGCGAGACCGCTAGTCGAGCCAACGATCATGCTCGCCCTGCGGCTAGCACCGTTGGCCTTGAGAGTCGGCGAGTTAGCAGCAGAAGAGCGGCTGGAAATGCGCGGAATCTTAGTCGGGGTCTCCTTAGACAGGGTGGCCGAGGCGTTCAAGGCAGCAATCGGCGGCCCTTCCTTCGCTTCTCGGACCACTGGCTGCTGGCCACCGACGGAAGGAGAACCGGCAATTGTGGGGAGCTGGTGGCGGCGGAGGGATGTGTCCGAATGTTTTTGCAAGGAGCTCATAGTCTGCGAGGTAGCTCGGGAACCTGCCCTCACGCTGCTACTAGCCGAAGATGCCAACGACGACGATGACGCTGTCTTGAGGTTCGCCACGCGCTGAGCAGTGGACGGAGGTAGAGCCGAAATCTGCATCGGAGGCAGGGCCACAGGTTCTGCTTTCTTGGGCTGTGGCTGAGCGGAGGAGAGCGTCTGCACAGGAATGTTTAGCCCCTGGAATGGAGACGCGACCGAGGAATGCTACTAACCTTTCCCCTCTTCCTGCCCATCAGTACCGAGATCCTGCTCTCGCTCCGGTCCTTATCGTCCTTCTTCTTCTCCCTGTCTGAGGACGACGTCGCGTTGTCCCGACTACTACTCTTCTCCTTGTCCGAATGCAAGCTGCGCCTCGAGCTCGAGCCCTTAAGCAATGACGGCAATCCGAGGCTCAGCACTGACGACTTCTTAGCCGAGCCGGGCACAGTGGGCGATAAAAAGCTCGAGTCCTTTGTGGGAGAAAGCGCGCTCGGAGGCCGGAGGTGTGTCGCAGACGCAGGTCCAGAAGACGATGTGGGTGAGACGGAGGTGGGCAAGCTCGGAGGCGGAACTTGCATAGACTGCGACGATGAACGCCTGAAAAAAGGTATCGACGAAGGAGTGAGCCGCTTCGTCGATGGGTTGCGCCGTACCGAGCCGGAAGGGCTAAGTGGCGCGTTGTGCGGCAAGGGCGGGACGTTCGTGCTTGCGCTCGACGCTGTCTCAGCGCGGCTCGCCACTAAACGATCCGGCGTCTTGGCGGTGGTGATAGACGGCGGGACGGAAGCACTGGGCGAGGCAGGGGCGTGGGCAGACCCGATCGACGACAAAGAGGCCAAAGACGTGGCAGAAGCCATAGCATCCGAGTGTACGGGGGACCATCCCTCCGTAGACCTCTTCGGCGCAGACGACGACAATGGCTTTTCTTTCGACATCGACTTGCGGATCTGCTGGCCAAACGACATCGTCCGCGGGCTCACGGGCAGACCCGGGGACTTCGGCGCGGCCGCATCGCGCATGGACGACGTGGAAGGCGTGGACGAGAGCTTCTTGCCAAGCGCGCTCGAAAAGCTCCATTTCTTGGATGGCGTCTTGTGCAAGTTCGTCGGAGTCGTCGACTTTGGCACCTGGAGGGAGCTATGTTTGGATGGCGTCGTCGGAATAGAGGGCACGTCGAGAGTGGACGGGAAAGTCACATCGTTGAAAGTCTCTCTCCTGCTCCTATGCGGCGCCGGCGCTTCGAGAGACTCGGGAGGCACGCCAATGCTGGGAGACGCGATGGGGGACTTGTACGTCGAGAGCTCTTTGGGGAGAGGAGGGACCGGCGGGACGTAGCTGTCCTCTGTAGAGTCAATGGGAGCTGCGAGAGAGGCAGCACGGTCACGAATGGAGGTGCCCTCGCTAGAGTGTCCAACAGAGATGTCGCTGCCTGCACTGTTCCGCCTGGTCTTTCCAGAAGACTGCCTGCCGGACACTGCGGACACGGAGGTGGCGCTCGTGGTTACAGACAATGAGGCAGAATCGCGTGAACCACTCGTGGGCGTGCTGGCATATGTACCCGAGGAGGCAGAGCCCCTCTTGGGAGTGAAGCTCGACCGTGCACTTGCTGTCCCTGTCTTCTTCGCCGACGCAAACTTCTCTGGGACGGGCGAGCTGTTTTGCAGATCTTCGCCATTGACCACAGCATGCTCCAACTCCATAGACCCATCGGTAGAGAGGCCAAGACCGACGGGCTGCCGGTGAGCGCTATCCTTCGACCTCTCTTTCCCACTGAGCGATGCGTGCATGCTGGAGCGCTTGCTGCTGCGGCCACCCTCTATACCCTCCCACTGCGACGAGGAAGCTTTGGCAGGAGTGCCAGGACGACTGGAGCTGCCAACTCTACTGTGACCGCCAACACTCGAGCGTGCACGCGCAGTCTTGCTCGACAAGCCATCCAGCTTCCTGAGCGCTTCCATAGTCGTCTGATCGTCCAAATCGGACCAACCCTCCTGAGTCCCACGGAGAAGCGAATGGGCGACGTTCGAGGCCAAATGAGAGTGAGTGTTGAGAGGGGACGACGTAGCACTGCTGGCGTTGCCGCTGCCGCCCTGCTTGAGGAACTGTTGGATGGACGATGATGACGGGGATGGGGGCAGGTGGGAAAAGTCAGTGTTGTGCATCCGTCGCGAGAAGTGGGCCTCGCCGTGGCTGGATGACGACGAGCCGGCCGAAGCCTGGCGCGAATGCCGTACGCTGACGGACAACGTGTCCCTCCTGCGCTCCTTCGCCTTGTCCTTGGGTGTGACCGGGGCGGGCACACCAACGCCCAGACTCCTATGCCTGCGTACCTTTTCCTTGTCCTTCACAGCACTCGTCGTGGCAGTAGGCGGTGAACTCTTGGCGACGAGGACGCCAGCGTGATCTAGCTCAAACTCTTCTGAGGTACGTTTCCTTGCACGATGTGCTGGTGGGATGAATGAGCTTGGCGGCACGGCTGTTTCGAGAGGAGATTCCATGGTTGCAATGGAAGATGCCTCGACGCCCTGCGGTAGCTTCGGTTGTGGGGGCGCATCAGCAGCAGGTAAGAGAGGATGGCGAGGATACAAGATCTCTTCACCGCCGCTCTCATCCGCTGCTGACCGCTGACTGCGCAAGGGACGAGCGACAGGCTTCACCTCCATGAGCTTAACAGACGATATGTGAGTGCTAGTGGGCGGTAGGAGTGACAACGCATCCACTGACCTCGTCCTTCTCATCCTGCTCCCCATCGACCGCTTCGATCGTCCAAGGGCTGTCTGGATGATCCCTTTCCTGATCTTCGTGCCTGTCCTCCTCCAGGTTTTCCTCGCGCACCTCCTCGACACGTTCCTGGGCTACAAACTCGAAATCGTCGTTGCGGGCTCCCCGCGCCCAGCGAGGGGTAGCAAGTTCTCCAACGCCAACAAGCATGCGTCTATCGATGGAGGCGGGGTCCCTCCCGGGCGTTACAGGGTCGTGGTGTAAGTATGAGTGCAGTTCGGGGGTCTTGGGAAGGCTAGGAACGGGTGGAAGTGGCGACTCGGATGGGCTGTGCACACCAAAGTAGTATGGATCCAGGGAAGACGTGGCCGAAGCAGGACGTGGTGCGTCCGATTCGGCGTCCGTGAGCTGCTCGTTGGCAGTTACGACTTGCAAGAAGGACTGCAGGAGCGGTGATGAGCGGACACCAACACAACAGATGCAAACCGTGGCTACCTTTGGCGCATTGCGCTCATATCGCACATCCTCACCCGGGTCCGCCTTCGGATCTGCGATGTCGAGAGCTGGCGGCCGATCCCTCCTTTTCGAGCGTCCTTTTTCATGAGCCACTTGACCGATAGCGGGAGAGGGCGGGGCAGACATCAGAGAGAGGATAACGAGCGAAGGAAAGAAAGGAAAGACAAGAGGAAATCAGAGAGTCGAGAGGAGAGGAAAGAGGAGAGGGAAGAGTATCGAGTACAGGATGGGTGGAACGAGGCTGAGAACCAGCAAGATGCTGGAAACCAACCGACTGGCCGTTGAGCTCGACGATGCCAGTGTGCTGGAGTATGTCGCTCAGGCCGTCGACCTCCTCGTCCACAAACGCCTCGTGTTGTTTATCTCTATTTGTATTGTGGCGACGCACTCCCCATTGTGTCCTTGTTAGGCAACGCAAGCGCCCAGGTGCTGTTCCAGGTACGGCAGCTGTACTGTACGAGTCCGGCACCGGCAATACCTGCACAGGGTCTCCAATTATCAAGCTTTTGCGTACACTACGAAGTACATCCCTTCGAAGGCTGCCTTAAACCTCTGATGCATATTTCGAGCTCCTGAGCATATCCTTCAGCATCATGGGCGTTGCGAAGCTATGCCGCCAGATGCTTACCCCCGCCGAACCCCCATGTAGGTTCAATCAGTAGGTCAACTGACCATGTTCGTTCTCATATTCTGACTCTGCAGCCTACACAATCGGTCAATCGCCGGCGAGTCTCTCCCACCCTGTTCGGTAACAACTGCTCTTATTCAGCCTCGCGCAGAACCAACATCCTCTCTTCGACGACGGCCCGCCGGTCCTCACTGCACAGACCGAGACATCATTGCATTTAGCCGTCTCAGACTCTCAAGGCAAGCACCCTTCTCGTAAATCCAAACACCGTGTGCTGCGCTGTCGTGCCATCTGCATCCCTCCCAGATGACTCGCGTTCTGAGAACCTCTTCCCGATCATGTGGGAAGGTCATGCACGCATGGCGACAGACCTTCCCTTCGCCCTTGGGCGACGACGGGTACTGATGTCGCAGATTTGGCGACCTCTCGCTTCTGCTACGTACATACGCGTCCATGATGCCCTATGATTCCTCTGGCGCTCCATTCACGCATGCGCCTTAAATACGCTGCAGTTCGCCGTCCACGACCGCCCTGCGCACCTCTGCTCTAAAGAGGTCGACTTCTCAGCATGTTGACGCTTCGTGCAGGTGAAGCAGCGCTTGCGCTCGCGTCAACTATCTCGGCAGTCTTAGCCGCGCCGCCCACCTTCCCATCTTCTGGGAACGGCCTCTGGTACACTGCTCCTGGTCGCTTCGAGGCTTGGTCCAACGACTGGCTGCCCGTGGGCAATGGATATCTCGCAGGTATATAGATTGGTGTAGCCCCTTGCCGTCCATCACTGACATCCACACCAGCCACTCTGCTAGGTGAAACTGCACAGGAAGTGACGCAGCTCAACATTGAGTCTCTTTGGTCCGGCGGGCCTTTCCAAGACCCCGTAGGAAGCTCCAGTGCAGCTTCTGCTTGACGCCTTTTCTGACGATTGCTGCGAACTCAAACGTTAGACTTACAATGGCGGCAACAAGCAGCCATCAGATCGAGCTACAATGGCCCAGGACATGCAAGCCATTCGTCAAGCTATATTCGACAGTCCGAGCGGGACTATAGATAGTAAAACCTCGTCACGTCCATAGGGCTAATGGACATCTTTCCTAACACATGCTGCAGATGTTGAGCAATTGACCACCGACGCTGGCGCGTATGGTAGGTTTAGTCCCTCTCAGGTTTAACCAGAAAGTATCGGATGCTGAGCGGACGCAACAGGTTCATACGCTGGTGCAGGCTACTTGCTGTCATCATTGGACCTACCTGGCCCCATCTCTAGATACTTTCGCTGGCTTGACCTGGATTCGGCGATCCACTCTACTCAGTGGACGCATGGTAACAAGACTTTCATCCGGTATGCCGTCTCAAGAACTGGTTCTCTTTTCGAAGCTCCCAGCTCACTAAAGCTATTACAGGGAAACGTTCTGCTCCCACCCCACACAGGCCTGCGTTCAGCGCATCAACACCTCTGACTTCAGTGCCCTACCAGCTCTCACTTACGCCTACTCCGTCGCTGCGGAATCTGGCCTCCCCACGCCAGCCGTCTCCTGCTTCGACAACTCAACCCTCCGTGTCACGGGCACAGCCTCCGACCCCGGCATGGCGTTCGAGATCCTTGCGCGCGTGACCGCAATCGCGAAAAACGCCTCCATCGCTGTCTCTTGCACGCCTTCGGGGGCGAACGCCACCCTAAACGTTCATGGTGCGACCGACGCATGGATCACTTGGGTCGGCGGGACGGACTACTCCATGGACGCTGGCAACGCCGCGAGCAACTTCACGTTCAAAGGGCCAGACCCGCATGACGTGCTCCTCGCGCTGCTCACTCCATTGACGTCTGGCGCGTCCGTCGCCTCGTACGAAGCTCTCCGAGCCGCGCATGTGGCAGACTACTCAAGGGTCGTTGGCGGCTTCAGCCTCGACTTGGGGCAGACGCCAGATTTGACCAAGCCGACGGACGTGTTGAAAGCAGCATATACCACCGATGTGGGGAATCCGTACCTAGAGTGGCTGCTGTTCAATTACGGGAGGTACTTGCTGGCCAGCAGCGCGAGGGG
This sequence comes from Trametes cinnabarina, assembly GCA_000765035.1. Classification (NCBI taxonomy): domain Eukaryota; kingdom Fungi; phylum Basidiomycota; class Agaricomycetes; order Polyporales; family Polyporaceae; genus Trametes; species Trametes cinnabarina. The sequence continues at coordinate 14,889 of CCBP010000209.1, read as the reverse complement.
CATTCTTCCGGCTAATTTGCAGGGCAAGTGGGCCAAGGACTCGAGCAATCCT
>CCBP010000208.1:54220-78859 GCA_000765035.1 Trametes cinnabarina | reverse complement strand
GTAGTTGCGGCGCGCAGTAGAAGGGTCGCAGCCAATCTCTGCAGCAGCATCCCGGGGCTTTGCACCATGCTCCATGAGAGTATAGAGTCTGGCTTTCTTGGTTGGTGTGAGTTCAACCATGGTGAGGGGGGCAGTGGCAGAGATATTGAGTGGGACAGATTGACAAGGTGATTGTTCAGAAAAAAGTGTTGAAAGATGATGGTACCGTCGAAAAACACGGGCGCTAACGAGGTCAAAATAAGCGCCCAAGCGCCGTTCTCCCCTCATGCTTGTAATCATGCACGGATCCCCTCAAAAATGTATGGAATATATTTCTGAAGTACTCAAGTATATCTATACAAAATTTGAGAGCAGAGTGTGTAGTACTCGATGTGCTACGGACAAAATAGGGGTCTGACATACCCCGAGGCAGGACTTTTGAGCGCCACTGTAGTACGTTACGTTTACTTCTGGCGGAATGCGCCTATTCACTGATGAAACCATTGGATTGCGAGTCTGAAGAAATCATGCATATTTTTCTTGTATAACCGGCCTAAGCTGCCAGAGGGCGAATCGACTACCTGTGGCGCTTCTCGGAGCACTCGCCGCTACATAGGTGATCTATCGCTAAATTCCCAGCGCATCAAAGCGTGAAGACCACCCTTCTCCAGCAGAATGGGCATCAAGCACTTCGGAGCTTCATTCCCATAAGACACATATATTCTCTGCATATCAGTCAACCAGTCAATCCGAATCGTACATGGTGGTCAGACACATCGCGCATCCGAGTCTGAGTCTCTTCCCCTCAGTCGTCCTCGACTGGAGTCAGGTCCCGTTTGCCACGGCTTTCTCAAGCTCCCTACAGAGAAAAAAATTAAGTGTCATATTTGCATCAAGTGATTGACTGCTTACCTCGCTTAGAGCCGACTAAACCACGTTGGTAAGGAACTGCATGTTGGGGTAGTCACCAGTGAGGATATATACGGTCTCGCCGTCGTGACGCCAACCGAGCCCAAACTCGGTCCCGATGGGATACTCCTGATTGCCCCTCTTGATCGCGAACTCTGGGAAGCGTGCGTAGAAGTTGCGGAAGCCGATGGCGATCCAAAACACGGCCTTGCCCGCTGGGCAACCAACGAGCTCGTACTTGACGTCCCCGCCGTCGTCTCCGGGGTGGCTGCTCTCGTCAAATTCGACATAGATACGCACGCCGTTGAAGGGCGCAATGGTGTCCGGGAAGTCCCAGTTGTTCATCTGGTAGGAGTGCTGGTACGTCTTGCGCCACTGGTACTGAGTTGCGTTGTAGAGGAGGAGGAAACCGCCTTGACCCATGATATTCTGTGCTCGGAACTATCTTAGTCTAGAGTACGGATCGTAATCAACTACTCGTAGTTCCTTACCTTGGAGTTTGTTTGCTTGAGCCGGAGGTGGGGATTGCAATCGGGTTGCTGAACGACATTCCGTGTAGCTTCCTGCGCTTTATATGTATCGATGATGAGGTGTCCAGAACGCCATTGAAGCGACATGACATGCATGTTTCGTCCCTGACCGGTGCCCGCTGTATCGCAACTCGGAACTCCTTTGCGCTTATTGCTTCCTGGACTGCGACCGGTTCTCGTGTGGTCATCGCGTTTCGCCACTAGAGTGTGCAACGGCACCACACAAGTCCATGGGTGGTCCAGCTGACTGCGATATGCTGCAGAACCTGACCATGTTACCGGTGTGACGCTGTCAGTGTCCATCGGACCGAACCGGAGTCAGCATAAGCGCGGAAGTATTCTATCGTTAGGCCCGGGCTCAAAGCTAATGCCGGTTCTCGCAGGGGATCAGCGGGCGTAGGATCCCTTCGCAGTGTGTACCTTCGCAGATTCCGCCACGCCTCAAAAGTTTGAGTAGCGGCATCTGGCGGACGCTAAGATCTGAACTGGACCTCATTCTTGCTATGAGGCAGTATGTCCGGTTCGGAATCAAGTTCCTCGTAGCGCGCATCACTCACACGATTATTTCACCTGCTGCTACGATCTTGGTGTGCAAGGAGTTGTCCAGAACACAAAGTAAGATCGATTTCTCGTATCATATGGCCGTCCACTTGTCGACAAATGCGGCCAACTTCCGCCTGACTCTACTGCTCAGCTCAGACTCCTACCCGGTTTACTGTCAGAATCGCTCTTGCGAGTAGATACCGAATGTAAACGTACCCCCTGCAAACGCAACGCCGCTTGAGTCAGGCTCTCAGCCTTCTGACTTGTCTCAGCTTCGGTCTTCGCCTCAATGCGAGGAGGGGCGAACGGGGGAGAGGTGTTCATCGGAGAGTTCTGGTACGCGGCCGATAGAAGCGGCGCATGACCTTTGGATCTGTCATGACGCATCGAACACCATGATTAGACCTGTATTACGTGAATGAGAAAGGGACGAGACTTACAGTTCAGCAAGGCGACCACGCAGTTCAGTGGGCCATTTCGCATCGTCTTTCTGTGCCTCTGCGACTCTTTTCGCAAGGATGATGAGCTCATTCTCGACGTCCTCCCGGCCAAGCAATACGGTCGGACCACTTGCTTTGTCGGTGCGAGAGCCTTTGAACTGTCAGCAAACTATGGTAGGTTCGAAACAGATACTCACGCAGGAGCGCCTTCAGAAGATCGGTGACAGCCCCTTCTAGCAAGTCAGCAGGTCTTCCCGATGCATTCAAGGCATCCGAGGCATTCTCCCCGTAGCATTTGGACTCCTGCACCGCGTCGTTTACGTCTTCGAGTTCCTCAATCAGTACGCTGACGATGGCCTCGGACTCCGCTGCCACAGTGGATTGTGAGTAAAGACGGTCATAGCACCTCTGCAGTCGAGGCAGCAGACGATCGCGTAACTCAGACATAACCTGCCGTTAATGAAAGCGTGTGAGGTCCGTCTCGTGAGCAGAAGAGCAAGTGCATTACGTAGTCCAGTCCCCTCTCTTGCGCATGGAGTAGTGCGAGTCGATCATGCCGTCCAGCGCGGTTCAACTCGGCCTTGATGTCCGGAACTATACTCCGCACTGGAGCAACCTCTGCCTCTGAAGACGGTGGTGGGGTCTGCGCAAGAAGTTCAAGGCTCTGAGGATCGCGCTCGAGCTGTCGCGCCATTCTCTCCAACTCCTCCACGTAGGAAGCTGCCACCAGGTTAGAGGCCATTGAGGAATCTGCTTTGATGCTTGCTAGCCGCGCATGAATATTGACAGCATCTTCCTGAAGCTCATTGGCCACCGGCAGAGATTCGTATTTGTTGTCAAGAGAAGTATACAGGCGTTTGACCACGCCGGCGAGCGTGGTACGGTCGCGCTCGAGAGAGGCCAGTTCATTCTTCAGAGCGGTCATAACGTTCTCTGTGTTGCAAATTAAAGGCATCCAATGATATCGGATCAATTTATTGAGCGGAGGAAACTAACCTTGAAGCTTCGCATCCTGCAGCTCGGCAAGAGCTTGACTTTCACACCTTCCGACCACGCCATCCAACTTGGAAGCATTAGAGCGGTCACATGTGCGCCATATATGAGATAATCACCTCTAGAGACAAGTCCGCAAGCTTCTTTTCCTGCTCCTGTTTTGTGTTCTCCAGTTTCCTGACCTCTGTACGGAGGGCGCTGATAGTTTCTTTCAGCTCTTTCGCAGCCGCCCTGGGAAGTTTCAGAGAATTGCATCGAGTGCTCTAGCACACGTACGGAAACTGACTTTGTCTTATTTAGGCGAAGTTTCAGTCGTTTTGCGTGTACCTCAAGTGCCTCTGCCTCTCGTTCAGATGCCGTTACACGGGCGCTGCGAGAACATGAATTTACATATCATGCGCATCAGGTCATGAGAGGAATTAAATTTACCATAACCTGGAGGGTAACTCATAGGAGAGAACGTCACTTGAAGTCGCTGGTACGTCCAGCATTTTGGACTCGGACTCCGGACGCAGGCGTTGAGATCTGTCAAGGGTGGCAGCATACTAGTTAAATCAGACTTGCTTTATGGTGTGTGGACGCTCACAACTCTAGTTCTTCCTTATAGAGACCAATAGGGCTGGCCAAGGCGCGCATACGCGTGTCCTCGGTGCCGTCGGAGTTGTTGCCAGTTTGCTTAGCCACAGAGTGAAGCAACGTGACGGCATCTCTATCGACTTGGGCAGCCAGCCATTCCAACAGCCGCTGTCCTGAGGATATGTCTGCTGCCCACTGGATGTCCTCTGTTGTGAATGAAGGTCCACCAAGATGAGATACCAGGGCGATGACGTCCGCAACATTGATCCGGTGCATGTGTGCCATCTAAACTGAGGTGTACTAGTCGCGGATGGCCTGTGGCGATTATGGTCAAGTGGTGGTATACCCTGGTTTACCAGTCATCAAGCACCGTCAGTCATGTCGAACACCAGGTCAATGTCAACCAGTACCTTTGTTAATGGGTAGGTTCTCGGCTTGCATCTGATGTCGAGCCTCAGCTTGCAACTCTCACTTAGTACGAAAGAATCGCTCATTCCATTACCCTCGATAGGATTCAAATACTTATGCGGTTTATATGAACTTTATAGTCGTGGGAAAAACATCATTCTCACAATCCGATCCAAGTGCCACTCCGAGCATATGTACTGCTCGAGTCCAGTACGAGGACGCTGATTAGAGCTAGGCCTGACGATGGCGAAGTTGTTTAATGCAAAAATCCATGATGAGGTTCATATTATACTACTGGTACGCCACTGGAGTGCCACTGGGCGTAGTGTAGTGGCGGATTCATCGGTCCGATGTCCGAGCCATCTCCGCATGAGCGCTTGTGCGCACTTGACAGCTATCCTCCTCCTCCTCCTCCTCCTCCTCCTTCAGGATTCCCACTTACGGTCTATGTTATATTTGCATATTCCACTCTGTGCACTTGGTGGACGGTAGGCCTTAGTGGTTGAGCGTGATAAACTCTTGCATGAGCTATCAATCCGGGTCTCCACTGGGCACTGCGGGCTGGATATCAAGTGCACCGACGAAGACCTTCGACTTGTACGTCGGGCAAGACCAACTCAATTTCAAGGCTGAAGGCTTTTGGGACACTGCCAACATCTTCCAATTGGGTTGAAGTGGAGAAGAATGATGAATCCGGTGCGAGCGGCAGTGAATGGTGACGACGGAGATGCTAACGCTTACATTCCCCGTTTCCTTAGGATGATAGAAACCGTAATGACTACGTGACAATAATTGCAGATGCAGGGGAACCTAGATGCAACATACCCCATGGAGGCATTCTGGATGTACATTCGGACGGACGAAGCTATACATATGCATACGGACCTCCAGGTGTAGCCGGCTTGCTACACAACTACTACGCTCTAGGCTGCGCTGTCTTCGCCTCCATAGGAGGATTGACATTTGGCTATGATCAAGGTGTCATTGCAAATGTCCTCGTCATGAGGGACTTCGTGCAAAGATGGCATCTGAGCGCCTGGGAGACTGGACTCATGAGTGCGTCCGACAATTCTCATGGCAGAAGAGACGACATAAATCCCTGCTTTGTTTATGATTGACAGCCGCTATGCTGGAGCTTGGATCTTTACTGGGGGCGCTGACTGCTGGCGTTCTCGCGGATAGGTACTCCCGTAGACAGTCAATCTTCGCGGCCTGCGGTGAGTTCTATCTTGAACAGGTCCTTGCAGCTCTCTTATGCGCATCATTAGCTGTGTTTTGCATCGGTTCCTCCCTCCAGTGTGGCGCGCAACGCGCTAGCCATCTGATCCTGGGACGGGCCATAGGAGGGCTTGGTGTGGGTGCACTCAGGTAGTCACGGCTTTCCTCCGCACTGCCGCTGTTTCTCATGGTTCTCCTGTAGCATGCTCTCGCCTTTGTACATGGCCGAGATCAGTCCTCCGGAGGTTCGCGGCTCGCTCATGGCACTCGAGCAGCTTGCCATCGTCATCGGTGCCGTACTTGGCTTTTGGACGGGCTTCTTCACCCGCAATTACCCTGGTTCATCAAGCTGGCGCATTCCGCTCGCGATACAACTGCTCCCTGGTCTCCTCCTCGGCTTCGGATGCATGGCGCTGCCGCCTTCTCCTAGGTTGCTCATACAGCAGGGGCGCACTGAGGAGGCGCTACGGTCTCTGGCGAAGCTGCGCCTGCGATCAAGGGCTGAAATTGACTCCGATCCGTTGCTTCAGGTCAGTTGTTTCGCCTCGGCGTCAGAAAATCACTACTCACATAGGACGAGCCACAGATTGAGCTTCTCGAGATGCAAGTCGAGGCCGCACTCATCGAGCAGACATCTACAGCCGACTCCTCTGGACAAAACGCCAAGTTGGGCACCCTGCGAACAGAATGGCACTCGTGGAAGCGCCTTCTTTCACCTAAGCTGCGCAAACGTACCCTCATCGGGGTCACTATGATGTTCTTTCAGCGTATGTGGCTTTTTCTACATACTATGGGGCTCACGCTGAGGGTCTCGACCAGAATGGAGCGGGATCAACGCGTTGCTGTACTACGGGCCGACGTTGATGCATTCCTTGGGCCTACAAGGTGATGCGGCAACGCTCATGTCGGCAGGCGGAGTGGGCATCGTCCAGTTCCTTGCGGTCCTGCCCGCTATCGCCTTCATTGATCGCCTAGGTGCGCACGCAAACTCATGACACCTGGACAGCAATGTGACGCCATTTGCCATTCAGGTCGCCGCCCTCTGCTCCGAGGAGGCTCGCTGCTGATGGCGTCCTCCCACCTCCTGATCTCGGTCCTCGTGTGGCAATACGGCGGCGACTGGTCCGCACACGCAATCGCCGCGCGTGTCTCGCTCCTTTGCGTCTACCTCTTCACGGCCGCGTACGGCGTGAGCTACGGACCGATCGGATGGATCCTCCCCAGCGAGGTGTTTCCGCTGTCAGCACGAAGCAAGGGCGTCGCGCTCTCCACGGCGTCGAACTGGCTGAACAACTGTGGGTGGAGGTGTTTGGTTGAGATCATTGGAATGCTACGACGCTGATGTCTCGCGTGCATGCACAGTCCTCATCGGCCTGTTGACTCCATTGCTCATAGAGCGCTCCGCTTCGTGCGTAATCCTTTCTTGATGTCGACGTGGCAAGCTCACCCAGGAGTACTACGTCGCAGGGCGACGTTCTTCGTCTTCGCCGCCGCCTGCTCGCTCGGGTACGTCTGGGCGACGCGCGAGGTTCCCGAGACCGCGAATGTCTCGCTCGAAGAGATTGATGCCGTCTTCGGCTCGTCCGCCGGGCAAGAGGATCTTGCTCTCAAGCATCAGGTACCCGTGCCTTCTTTCCGTCACCGTGCCGGACAGCAAGGCTCACTGCGTGACGGTCTTTGCTCGTCGCTTTTTCTGGTAGATCGAAACCGACCTTGGTCTTCACGCTCTCATTCAGCGTTGGTCTGGGGTTGAAGCACCGGGATCCGATGAGACGCCGGCACGAGTGACCTGAGCCGATCATCTTCCTGGCGATGGACCTTAATGACTCTTCATGTATCAATATCTTGATACTGGACCGGCGAGGCTCGTGCAGACTTTGTACCCTGAAGCATACGATAGCTCATCATAAATCCTTATCTATACTCGTCACTTTTGGTATGTACATTACGACACATTCGACGACGCGGTCGACCACACGTGAAAATCGTTTAGCCAACGGAGTCCCAACCTTTTGAATGAACGTTGACGCGGCCGTCATTGTTATGCTGAACACATTGAGAGGACATGATACCAAACATACGCAGGCAAAATCAAGCGAAAGTAGACATTGCTGAAGATGCAAAGAGCGTGAAAAAGAGACATGAGGTCAGTGCGAAGGTGAATACTACACTACGTAAAAGATATCCGGGTGCTGGGATGACGGACGCGGTGGTTATGTGTGTATATCAGACGTGAGACGTGAGGCGTGGAGCGTGGGGCGTTACAGGGCGTGGCGGAAAAGTCGGAGATATGCAACAAATGTAAGGGTAAAAGGGCGATGACAACATTGAGGCAAGGATCGGTACCAAGACATTCACATTCTTCTGTTACAGAGCGACAAGAGACGAAAGCACAGATGCCACGACCGTGAGGGGACCAGTGAAACCAGCGCAGCGCTTAGACACCGTACCGCGTCGCGAGACGCTCCTGGATAACAGGCGGGAACGTCGCGACCTGCGCAGCCCAACCGACGGCGTCATGCTGCTTGAACCCGGTGAGCAGCTGTTGGAACATCGCGTTGAGCTCCGGAGAGGGCTGGTTCCACCGTACAATAGCGTTGCAGAACCACAGCAAACTCTGAAGGTGACGTAGGCTGAATCAGCATCAGTTCCTCGTTGAGCATGCATATGCTACCGACCTTCATGATACCAGCGGGATTAGTCTGCACCAGTGTGCAAAGCCCGCGGAACGCAGAGTCCTTCTCTTCATTGTCCCGGATCTCGTAGAGCGCCTGGCACCACTGCTGGGCAAACTCCGGGAGCAGTGGCGCGACCAAGGTAGGGTGCATGAGGCCAATGCGACCAATCGACACCGCGGCGTTCTCGTGTAGACTGCGCGGTGCCTTAGGGTGAAGCAGAATAGGAATCAATCGCGAAATTAGAGGATGCACCCATTGCTGGAACTCCGGATCGTCTGATATTCGGCATAAGCGCAATGGTCACATTGGACTCAATGGAGGAAATCCTCACCACGACCGTACCGGAGCGCGATCTCGCCCACAGCCCACGCCGCATTGTTGCACGCGCTGATGAACTCCACCTTGGGTTCGGGGTCCAGTTGCGCGATCAGCTCATGCATAATCGCAGGAACGTGCGGCCGAAGGAGCGGGAAGCAATTCATCGCCATGTCGCCTACCAGGGCGTACCCGGACTGGCGCACAGCTGCGTGTGGGTGCTGGAGGCAGATAGTCAACAACTGGAAGAGGCTGGGCTGGCTGCGCGTGATGTGCGGCTCGAGTGCCATCCCGAGACCCTGGGTGAGGCCAGAGAGAAGATCAAGTGCAACGACAAGGAACGACCGGTCGGGCTCGTCCATCTCGGGATTCTGCTGGTACGCCTGATACTGCAGGAGGGAGTTGTGGATGATACTGTGGCATCGGTCGTATATTGGCCCTGCGTAGGGTAGGAACGCGGGGCCCATGGCGATAGTGACAGAAGCGAGACACTGGGGACGAGCTGTCAGGAGCGAATTGCTTGATATGGGATTGATCAAAGACTCACCTCCAGCAAGGGTATTAGGTCTTCGTCGTCGTCCTTGAGCTTCGACCACCGTTTGAGTAATGGTGGCATAAGAATCTCGACATACGCGGGATTCTGCAAAGCCGGTCCGACTGCGTCCGCGAGAGTGCCGACAGCATCGTAAAGAATGAGCATGTTCTTGTGCTGATACTTCTCGAAGGCAAAGACAAGGTTCCGCAGAACGGGCTCGAGATAAGGCGCAAGTTCGGGACCAGCATCTTCCTCGAGCGTGGCGAAGGCACTGCAACCAGCTTCTTGTACGCGCTTGTTATTGTCCAGCACCATTCGAAGAAGCTATGTCTACGAGTTCAGCACGCTGATCATCTCACATCAGAATCGACAAGTTACGTACGCCCTCCAGCGTCGGAACAAAAAATTGGTTCTTGTGCTCTTCCGAGATGGGCTGTGTGCACCAACTAGCGTACCTGCCTAGGGTCCAGCACGTGATGGACCGCACGAGCGGCTGCGGAAACTGTTAGGGAAAAGCCCATGTAGCGCGGCAGAATGACAGACGTACCTTGGGATCATTGAGAGTGTTGATCAGGTAGGGAATGAGAAGCGGTAGATGGGGCTCAATGGCGTCAATGCATCCTTGAGAACTCAGTCAGTATGACATACTCTCATGAGCGGCACAAGCAAGATTGACGTACCTTCCGCCATCGCCCCAAGGGCGAGGATCCCACTCTCCCTCTGCAACCAGTCATCGCTCCAGAGCTTCGTCTTGAGCGGCTCAAGAAGAACGTTCAAGAGATCGGCGCCAAATCGAACCGCGAGTACATCGAGCGCTGCAGCTGCGCACTTGCGGAGGTTCCACTCGGTTGACATCTCATCCGCGAAGTCATCTTCATCGTCCTCATCGTCGAAGTCGTCGTCGTCGCCTTCGTCGAGCTCCTCGCCGTAGGCACCGACCCGTTTCTGAGCAGACTCGTCACCGTTGCCTTCGCGCTCGAAGCCGTGCGACTTGCCTCCATAGTGGCGGGGCTTGATGTCCGTGTCCTTGTCCGGGACGGCCGCGTCCTCGTCATCGCCCTGCAACCACAGAAGATCGTCCTCGCTGTACACCATGCAGTCGAGCAGCACGGGAGCCACCTTCCCCAGCAGAGGATGCAAGGCGGGAGCCAAATCCGGGTCCTCCGCGAAGGTAAGCCAGAACTCGCATGCCTCGAGGGCTACGTTCTCATGCTTGTCCTTGGTAGAGTAGAGCATGTACTCGGCGACGTTCGGCAATTCCGGCATTAATTTCTCTGGCCTGGACGCGAGTAAGAGCACGAGCGCCTGACAGACGTGTCGGCGCACCGCAGGGTCTTCATCCGAAGCACGCTTGAATAGGCATGCGATAAACATGTCTATGTGTGCATAGAGAGCCTGGCATCCGATAGGCACGAAGTAGGAGAGACATGCTATCGCGTGAGCGCGCATTTTGGAGTTCGGGTGCTCCGAAAGTGTGATGAACTTCGGGATCATGTACTCTAGTGGGAAGGTGCCGTTGATCTCTACGTCAAGCTTTCTGGGATAATCCTCGCAAGCCTTCTCGAGGACGTTGAACGCTGCCTGATATTCATAGACATGTCAGCAAAAGATCTATAAACGATGAACTGTTGAATCGTGTGAGGCGTGAAAGCATATGGCAAAACACAATACACTTGCGCTATACTCTCGGAGTGCTAGTAGCGTAAGGGTGGCCGCCGCCGCCGCCGCCACGCGGAGAATAGAGTGAAATCGTAATTCATGTGTGAATACTGTATCGAATGGAGCGTCCTCACGACGTAGCATCCCGATGCAACGCAAAAAAAGTTGTACACACCTCCTGTTGTTCTGGATTCGACGAATCAAGCAAATGTACGAGCTGTTGCAGACACTCCGGCCAATTCCTAGGCTCTAGGATTCCCAAAAAGGCGACGATGTCTTGCGCTGCCGCGTTACGTATCATGATCGAAGGATCGTTGAAGGCCAAGAGCACGGCTGACTTGACGAACTCCACGACCTCCGGAGAGGCACGAAGGATGAGTCGAGCATTGTTCTTGAGGAGGTAGCCTGCGATGGTGCGAATTCGGTCCTCCTCTTGGGGCATCGAAGAGAGTATATAGGCAAGATAGGCCACATAATCCGGGGCGCGCGTGAAGTTGTTCAATTTCTGCGAAATGAGAGCGATATGAGCGGTCGTGAGCTTGTTCAAAGGGGCGGTGAGGACATACGTGGGTAATGGCGCGCTGTACTGCCGTATTACGGGTGTCTGTCGATTCGTGTATCGTCTGCAGGATCTCCTGCAGAGCTGCTTGTTGCGGCGCCCAGGAGGTCATGGTTGGAAATCAAGATGAGGAGAGACGCGTTTGTCCTCCTCGCCGACCCGTTCGAGATCAATATTCTGCTTAAGCTGCTGATGTAAACTTATCCTAAACTAAGTGCTTAGATAATGCATCAATCACAGTCATCAATCAGATTGTCCGCAAACTTATACTGTAACTAAACATAATTACTCTGCATTTACACGATGTCCAAGTAGGAGCAATCATCATAAGAACCACTACTTACTAAGTTATACCAAACCGCCAAATCACCACCATCACTCAGGCTTTCTCCCCACCCTGTCGCGCGCGGTCGTCAGTGCAAGGTGGTGTAAATCAGGGCATGATAAGAAAATCAGGGTCGAGAATGATTCCAGGCAGATCGACCACAGTAGGTGGTGAGCGTACGATTTCAGCGTTTCTCTTCGAAGTCTTAGGCGCGCACTACCATCCATTCCGACGGAAATGAGCCTGGGATCGATGGTAGTGCGCCCGCGATGCGTGCTTGTCCCATCGGACTACAAATGGTACTCCGATTGGCTAGGCTGCCTCGAGTGTCCTTCTATCGCCCCAGAATCTATCAAAGATGGCTCGGCCACGAGTCTGAGAACGCGGGGCTTTTGCTTCTCCCCGTATCCAGAGCGTTCCCCGTTCCGACATCCAGCCTTGCTGGCTGCTATGCATAGCGAGGTGCTGCCACACAGTAGGCGTGAAAGTGGCCACCTATTGTCCATTTGAGAAATGTCCTCAGGTGTCCTCCTCAACGGTGGTCTATACACCTGTATTCAAGGAAGCGCAATGGCTATCTCTGGCCGGGTTCGAATTGAGTCGTTCATGCAACCAGCGTTTCTACGCTTAATCCCCGCCTTCTTTCACGCCCCGAGCCAGGGACACGATGCATACTTCCCTGTCCTTGTCCCCCCTTCGCTTCGCGTCATAATGTATGTATCTGCGCAGCGTGCATTCGCACTTCTCCCCTTCCCGAATATGTCATACGACGACAAGCCGACAACCATATCTATGTCATACGCACTCTCAAAGAGGTCCGAAACATACTGCAGAATGCTGTGGTTCTCTCCTTTGGATCTGCGTCCACGCTCAGCCGTGATCTTCGATGCTAGGAATAGTGCATGAGGGCTGCATCGCCCTGGCTCATGTTATAACGTTATCCAATCGCCATTGGCTACACACTGCTTCACGGCCAAGTACTTTACAAGATTGGCTCCGCATTGTTTGAGAAAATCTTGTTGCAAGTTAACGTTCCCGCCGCACGTAGCAGTGCCCTTCTTGCTCCCGCCCCAACACACCAGTGTCCGTCGCACGTGCATCGCCCGAGAGGTTCCTCACATGTGTGCTGACGGTCACGAGCCATCCCGAACCTCCATAACCAGCATTCCCGTCGGCTGACGGTAGCGTCTGTGAACAACGAGGTAGCGACACGCACGTCGAAGCCATGGTCAGCATACCCACCCGAATCTATGGTGGCTGTAACGCCCAGAACCCCACGCAGCGTGGCTCGCATGACAGAGATCTTCGCAAGTTTGTTGGGAAGCATGAATTCGAGCCTCCAGATCCGGTTGTTGATATTGACCTCATCATCCTGTCAGCATGCAAACATCGTGCGTACCGGTGGTTGGCACTCTGCATGATGATGTGGCGTGCAGTCGACGCGACATGAGTATCGCTCCCCGTTTTGCAGCCTCGTGTTCCTGGAGGTTTTGGAACAAGATTTGCTGCTTTCGTCCAGCAGTTAATATTCCATGCGGAGCATTGTCCCCTCTGACATCCCAGCAGGCACGCTCGAATATCCACTGGCAAATCTGCTCGGAGACTACTGATGGTGATGACGCGACGACCTACGCAACTCCATTGTCGACGCGCTTGATGTGCGACGATAGCATATACGTATCGATACAATTATGGTTCAGGCAGAAGAAGAAATATGCGATGTGTACTCTATATGTCGAGTGCAGGAGGAGCGCGGCGCTCCTTCAAAGTGTCCATCCAAGATGTCCGACCGATGTCCGACCAATGACTTCTATGAAAAGACGGTCCGATGGGACTGCATGGAGGCGATGGCGCACGTGCCCTCCAAGCAAGCGGTGCAGGTACTCTACAATCAAGCAAGGCCAGCAACACCTCCACCTCCACATACGCGCGCGAATGCGAAGAAATAAGCGCGAGGCAAAGCGAAGCGGAAACTCCGTCCGGCGTCCGACTTCAGGAGGAACTGAACCGGCTGCTGAGCAGGCTTTCGCTTCCCGGTGTCGCTGTGCGGGTATCGTTGGACTTTTCGACGACTTTATCGTCATTGAGCGCGACGGCCTCTTCTACCAGGGACGCCGAGTCCGAGTCTGTCACCGTCGATAGCGGGCGGAAAGGCGCCGAGAAGATCTTGTGCTGCGCGAACGCCAATATTGGGCTGCGGACAGACGTCAAATTCATTCTCAGCACGACGAGGGATGAACTGCACTTACATAGCGCCGATCGACACGCCCAGGAGGATCTGCGTGATGACCGGCGGGTGATAGCCTTGATGGACGACCTCCTGCAATTCGCATGGGTCAGCGTGAGCGAGAATACGAACGAGGAACTCGACGCACCAGGAAATGCGAGCTGTTGCGATCGAACAAGAACCGGAGGCCGGCAGCCATCCCGCTCTGCTTGTTGAGGATCAGGTCTATGCCGAGCGCGACGAGGAAGGAGCCGACAGCCGCGCAAGATGATACCTGACACAGGAAGAGGCCCAATCTGTCAGCTCGAAACCGTGAACTCAAAATCCCATGAAACATCCTCACCAGACCAAATCGTTGGCGGTACAAAATTGCGCCCAAGCCAATGATCATAAACACAGCCAAGCCGAACCAGTTGGCCACATATCTCGGGATAAGCAGGCCCGGCCGTAGCAGGATGAGGCGGACGCCGATCGAGAACCCTCCAAGCACGCCGAGGAGTAGGATGCCAGCCATGCGCCCGATGCTGAATACTCCAATCATGAAGCCGAGGGCGAACGCGCTGAGAGATATGACGGTAATGACGAGGTCGGACAATCCCCCAGCAGAGATGGAGTTCACGAAGGCCACCCACACTGCAACGCATCACTCTTGGCTTGAGCACCGGAACAAGGATATCAATCATTGTAAACGTCTTGCTTACCACAGACTGTCAGTGCAAGTCCGATGCTGGCGCCCGTAGTCGCGCGCCAGAGCCGAATGCCCGCGAGTGCGATCGGCGCGCCCACAGCGAAGACGAAAGCTAACCAGACGATTGCGGTGACAGAAAAGTCGACGCCGCCGCCGTCCGTGGCAGAGCCCTGCGGGATTTCCTGGTTCGTGGACGGATCGATGACGGTAACGTTTGCTCCGTCTTCGGACGTCACCACTACTGGATCAACGCGCTTCCAATAACGTGCCTCTGGGAATACGATCGAGGCTGCGGGCGCAGTTGGCAAAGAGGAGACATTACTTGCCAACGAAAAGAAGACAAGCAGATATGAGAGGACCGTGAAAAGGCGAAATAGAACAGGGTTGTTTTGGCGGGATGGAACCGCCATGAGATTGTAAGGCGGTCAGCGCGGTGCCGAAAGCCAGAAGAGGGGTTGGACTGGATGACAGTCCGCAGAAGTGCACGATGCACCAAAGTCCAGTTGTAAGGATCGACGAGGGTAGGATAAAGAGCGTGTGGGTCTGCAAGACCAAGCAGTATGCCGCGAGCACTTCTCGGAGAGTGGCTGCGGAGAGGATGTGAGTTGCTGGCAGCGGTCCAGGCCGGCGCAAGAGGTACAAGTGAGGACAGTACGGAAGCGAATGAGGTGACCAGACCCCAAGAAAGCCGAGAGGAACCCGCAAAATGAAAAGTGCGATAACCGACCGGCGGGTCTTCCGGCGGCAGGCCTGTCGTTGGCTAGCAACGATCGTTTAAACGCAGGAACAGTCCGCGAGTGTGCCCGATATAGCCCACGGCGCGCCCTGGCGGGCGGCGGCACGGACAAGAGCTTGGAACCTTTCTTGTTGATCCTGCGAGTACCGCATCGTTAGCACGACGGACACGGTACGGAGGTGTTCACTGTACCGAACTCGCTTTTTCCTCAGCGACAAGGCATGCTATGAGCTCCCCGGTGAAGTGATCTCCAGCCCTCGATGAAGCAAAATCGAAACCTCTGAATCAAGCGCGGTTCAACCGAGGTCTGGGTGATGGCAGAAGCCCCGCAAAGATGTTCGTCGCAGGGGCGCTGCACGCAGGGAACCACGCACAGCGCTTGCTAAACATAGCAATTCCCGACGGCGGCGCCCAAAATGGACATGTCCGGGATTGAACCGGACCCCTCTCGCATGCTAAGCGAGCGTGATAACCAACTACACCACATGCCCGTATAACAGATTGTTTTCTTCTCGGCTGCATAGTCCAGACTATGCGTGAGCAAGAACATTGAACGACAATATCTTCCGCCTTCCTTGTACAGGAAATCGATGTCAGTATCTCATGTGCTTGCTTTTCACCCCAGGGTTGTTTCATCCTCATCCTCATCCTCTTGCTGTCATGTCGCTCTCTAGCAAGTCGCTGTCCAGCAAATCAATACACGGGCACCCGTTATCGGTGGATCCGTACCCATAAGGAGGAGTCAATTACGCTGCGTATCAACGTTGTCAGCAACTCGAGCGTCGTCCGGCCTGGCACATCTTCGAAGCAGACCTCCCGGATGATCCTCCCTTTCGGCATCGTGCTCGCCAACATATCTCGCATTATAGCTGCCCGAGTGCTTGGCCGTGCCCTGATTTATGCTTTGAACGACACCGCACGCGATGCTCTCGTACGCGATATCACTGCGTGCAACGAGGACTTCGAGTTGGGCGGGCTTTGCCCACCTCTTTGCCTTCGGGCTCATCCGCGTCTGCACGTCAACCTAACTACTAAGCGCCTCCCTTCGCTAACTCCCATCCCAATGCAGACCTTGCTTCGTGACAACTACCGTTGCGTCTTCACAGGGAAAGTCGACTTCGGTTGTCTCAAGGACGGCCAGGTCAACGACGAGAACGCCACTCCAGATGTGATGTTGCACATATCATCAGTCAATCGCTACCAAAGACCATCGCCGAAACCACACGGCGTCCACATGTTTATCCTTGACACTTCTTCGCTCACACCGTCTTTGGTAGTTCCCATGGGCTAGGACAGCAGGAGCAATGATTGAACGCTTCGGGGGGTTCAGCGCTCACGATGTGCTCAAGCAAGACATCATCCACATCCCCAAGAATGCGTTCACAGCAACCTTCCTGCCCCATTCGTTGTTTGATTCACTTGATCTGTTGCTGACGCCAGCGTTGGCTCGCGCTCCATCATAATCCACCATCGTCAATTTGTGGAGTGGGTCCCGCTTGTGATGGATGGTGATCAGGCTGCACAACAGCTGGTCGTAGCTGATACCTACGACCTCTGTCACGTTGAGGGGCTCAACAACATTCTTCAGCAAGCGGGTATCAACAACCAAGTCGTTTTCAGATCTGTCCCTTTCAAGGACCAAACCATACCCGCCCCCGATCCCCGCATGATCGAGCTTCACGCCGCCTGCGCAAAGGTTGCACACATGTCCGGCGCGGCGGAAATCATCTGCGAGTCGTACAGGGATACGGAGAGCATTGCCGTCATGACACAACCGACGCAGCTTAAGGCTGAAAACGGGTCCGGATCTTTGCACAGATTGAACTGGAGGAACCCGTCCCGTCGAGCCTCGTGAACTGGTATGCGAGACGTCGGTGGCAGAAAGAGGGGACACATGCGAGGTTACAAACACCGAGGACGTACGCCAGTCTGAGTCTAGTGAGGTCTACTACTCGTAAGTTAGTTATTAGGGGCCGGCGCTTCGTACCCTCTCGTACCGAATCCTCTATGGGCGCTAAGGACGTGCAGCGCTCTTGCTTCCGGTCCACGACGATACCACCATCTCTTCCTCCTCGAGTCTTGTCCGTTTGGACTCTGACCCGGCCAACATCCTTACCGAGAGATGACAGTCTGTTGTTGAATCCAACACACATCTCAGACAACAAATATGAACCGGCGTGCCTTGCACCTCTTGCTACTCAACTTAGTCGTCCAATGCCTTGGGCAAGCAGTTTCGAGTGCTAATTCCACAAACTCTACGGATGATGGGTATGTTGCTTTTTCAAATTCTCTGATCAAGCTTGAAAAGGGGACATGGGAGGCTACGCTTTGCGTATGCCGTTGTTGTGCACTTGGTGAGAGTATGACCGCGAATGACCGCACATACTTTGTGGTTTCCCAGAAGCCTGCCCTCATTGTATTAACCGAGATGCTCACAAATTCGGGGTCTGCAGCTTCCCTTATGATCCAATCCTTGCTCACCGCCCAAACTATGCTCGGTCGCTTCCTGTGCAGATCCTGCTTCTTGGAATCACGCTCACACTCACGGCCGTCCTCATGATCCATCTCGTCTTCACCGCGCAATACCATTGGCCGCTCGCCCCCGTGAACTTCGTGCTGCAAATGTCAGCGGCGACCACACTGCTCATCGCGTGTATTGCAACCATGCATGTGGTGTTATCCAGCACGATCGACCAGAGTTTGAGGTGGCCGTACATGCTCGACTACATCGCTATCGAGATTCCGCCATTGCAAGACAACACCGCTTGGCAGATGGGAGAGCTCGCTGCTTGGCTTCTCATGAATGCCGCTACGTCGGGCTTAATCCAGGTCAGTGGACTGCGAATTCACGTCTCCGTGGCTCATCAAGCCTGCTTCGTAGATTACCCACATACAATTCCTCACATTGCTCTTTCCATCGGGGCTCGAGCGCCGCCTAATCTTCTGTCTTCTGGGACCGCTTGCCATCATCTCTTCCACCATGCAAATTCTCCGCATTCACGACAACGCGAAGCTGGTCAAGATCGCCTTTGCAGTACAGAACGTTTGCAACGCGACGCTCTCACTCCTGTTCACCGCCTCACTCTTCCTCTGGGGCTGCTTCGTCAACCGGCGTGACGCCTGGCGCACAGACGGCGGCACCGCGGCGTTCGGTATTGGGGCGCTCACCCTAGCGCTGCTTTCCACCGCCCTCACATTCCTCTACATCCCAAGCCGAGAGCAGTACCCGTGGATGCCCGGCTTCATGTGGGCCGTCATTCTCTGGCAGTCCTTCCTAGGCTGGTGGTGGTGGGTCGGCGCGGGCATGGGCGTCGGGGAAATCGAGGAGTTGCTCCGACGCGAGGAGAAGCGACAGGAGAAGCGGCGGGCAAAGATGGCGCGGCGCAAAATGCGCAAGGAACGCGCGCAGACCATCTGGAAGGGCATGACGGGGGCTCTAGGTTATAGCGGCCGCGAGGGCGTCGGCGCGCAAGACGACGAGCCATCCGATAGCGGCCATAGCGGAGCCGAGACCGAGGCGCGCGATGGCGAAGGTGCTGATGTTTCCTCTGGCACCAGCAACAGGAGCAGGAGGATACGCCGTGTCCCCACACATCAGACCGAAGCTTCCGGCACCAGCGTGTCCGGCGGGCCTGTCTCGCGATTTTTGCGCCAGTACACCGCAGGCCGCGTGCTCTACAACTGGTACCTCGGCCTGCGCCACGCACACATCGCCGCAGCGCATGCGCAAGCCGTCGAGCGCGTCGAGAGGATCAACCAGGCGTACGGCGCGGAGGCCGAGGCGTCGGACGGAGGCCCGTCGCCCTTGGGCCGCCCGGCGGTGTTTGGGTGGGGGCTCGGGAGCTTTTGGATGCGGAAGCAGCAGCAGCGACGGCGGCGGGAAGCGCACGAGGCGGAGGACGCACGGATGGCGTACAAGATGGACGTGCTCGGAGGCGCGGGCGTGCCCGTGGCGAGCGATCATGGGAGCGACGTGGGAAGCGTGCGCTCGGGCGCGGAGGCTTGTTCGACGACGACCGTGCGACATAGGCAGGACGATGGCAGTGCGTCGGGGCCTCGACGCGCTACGCATCGAGCGGCAGCGGACGCGTATCCTCTCGCGCAGGACCCGGCGGAAGATGCTCATCGACCGTCGTCGATGTGGTGGTGGGGCCCGCTGCAGCGGTGGCGGCTACAGGACTCTACGGACTATCAGTCATGATCTTCTGCGGGCATCGTGTCTTCTTTGTATCCGAGGTCTCCAGACCGGTTCCCTTTCTTGCCCACCCACGCGGCTGTGTAAAGTATTGCAGTGTTGTACCATACCCTATGGTCATGTTATGTATCTCGCATAAATTTTGGAATGACCACTCATATATCGACGGCTGGTGCCTCTGCCTGTGCCCTGAACTCGCAATAACCAACTAGGGATACGTACGATGCTGGTATAGCATTGGACAGTTTGTGCCACGAGAGCATCCAAGTATTCGTCATGTGGACGTGCTTGTTGTTGTTGTTGTTGAGATCCTCGTTTATTGCCCTCGAGGGCCGAGCCCTATGGTAGCCGTAGCGCCGCCGAGTGTGTAACAACGTAGTACTACCGTGCAACACTAGAATGGAAGAGAAAGGTACCGTACAAGGCCGAAACCCGGGGGCACCCCTAGTGCCCGGCCATCGAAGGCAGGGGAGTGGGTTATAGAACCTGCCGCCCTTGAGACGGTGGCTGCACCGCGGGGCTGTTTGCCTCTTGCTGCGGCAGGAGTACGTGCGGCAGTTGCCCCCGCCGCACGTCAGAACTCCCCCATCCCCGGCACCGAGAGGTGCGTCCGAGTGTGGCCTGCTATCTAAAAAAAAAAAAAAAAAGAAAGAAAAAAAGGAGCGAATTCCAGGTCTAAGTGTCCGTATCGTCAAGTGCAGGGACAGGACGTGCTTGTATCCGCGGACAAGTTCCGATTACGAAGATCTGGACGTGGCTCGAAGTCATCGTCCGGATGGCCGGGGTAGTACTGACGGCATACGGTTCATAAGCGGTGCGAATGCCATTCCGCGGCAGAAGACGATGTTAGCTGCTCTGAAGCGCGACGCGAGACTACAATCACCGCACCAGAAGCGGCGCGGCACATCTAGGCATCTACAAGGCGTCACTCCTTCGCTGTCACTGTATCGGCATATCCATAGTAATAGTGTAGGAAGGCTGAGCAGGAGTGGTCACTCTACAAGTACCTTCTATCGCGGCGCTATATGCGGTCGGCGCTACCAGCCTGAAGTCTTACAAGGAAGGCCGCCGGACGGCGACCGAGAGGAGACAGAGTCAAGTATCGCAGGCGCCATGAATGAGCCCTGAAGGCCTGATGGGTCTTGAGCACCACATGAGAAAGTACTACGAGAGTGATCGAGTTGAAGGCATAAGAACAAGCTTCAAGCGCCGCCGCGTAGTATGGGCACAGCAATTGGTGAACGTACTAAGACATGATCGCATTGATAGGGCGCTCACCGCGACGGCGACAAGGCGAGTGTGCAGTACTGTACCGTATTATGATGAGTACTATACTACATAGTACATAAATCGTCACCACGGCGACTCCCGGTTTGCGTGCGGGCATGGTTTCGCATCGATCGCGTACTGGTGTGCCATTTGCATCTCAGGAAAGCAGCCGGACACTCCCGCTGCTCGGATCGCTCACCTTCATTCGCCGGTCTCATACCAGTCAGCGCGTTCGGGCAGGTACCACTTGCCGAATGGCTGACAGTCACCTGAGTCAATGGACACTACAATTTTGGTGAGACGGACAAAGAAGCCTCTCATCATCACGGCAGCAAAGTCGTAACAGGTACGGGTATATGATAGGACGATGGGATAACAGCGCACAGACAAGTCAAAGGTTTCAACGTGAACTTCAACGGGCCGGTAGAAACTGATAAGCTATAGATGTGCAACAACACCAATGTACCAGGAACTTGACGGTGTGGACACGTCTATCGTAGCAAAGCACCACAGGGTAACATGATAAGATGGCGTGTACAATGTAGTGCACACGTGCACACGCAGGGCAGTCCGGAAAGAAGGTTGTAGTAGGGCTGTACTACGATCACAATTAGTGTCTCAGCCTTAGCAGTGCTCAGAGCAAAACAGGTTCTTGTCCGTGTCGCAGGGTATCCTCGGCCGCGTGGAGGACTCAACCTAGGCGCGCAGCATCGTTTTGCGTTCTTGACCGCCTGATGCTCAGAGCATCATCGCGACGAGGACCATGGGAACCACCGCGGCTATGGCATGGCCGACCACGCGTTCCGCAGCGTTCGACGAGCCGCTCGTGGGCGTCTTGCTCGCGCTTGTGCCAGAGCTCGTGCCGCTCGGCGAGGTTGAGGTCGCGGACGAGGCGGAGCTGGTTGAGGTCGAGGTGCCGTTCAGGCGAATGGCGTTTCTCTGTCCGCGAACGCGTTCATACAGTCAGCCGATCGTACCAGCCGCATGGGCGAGAAAGAGACATGCCTGGAAGCCCTCAAGCGTCTCCGTGCTCGAGTCGTTGATGTTGATCCCGCCAACGCCGCCCTCGCCGCACGTCGCGATGTCGTAGAACCAGATCGTGTCGTTTGTGGTGATCGTCACGGGTAGGTTTGTGATCGCGGTGCCATTGTTTGTGGGTCGGAGGTCCGAGTTGAACCCGTTGATCGTGACGTTCGTGTCGTGCGCGGGAATACAAGGGCTTGCGAAGGTCGACTGGGTCGCGCTGTGGTTACCCTGGGTGACTTTGAGAGCGTTGTAAGTATCAGGCGATGGGAGCTTTAACGAAGAACGCTAGTATATGTATTACGCCAGTCCCGACGACAACGCGCAAAGCACGCATAGTCAAATACTGGCCAATGCAGCACGATCGACCCATCTGAGATGCAGCGCATGTCACTGAAGAGACACAGAAGGCGTGCGATCGGCGTTCGGCATTTTCTGTCTAGACAGCACGCGTCTCGATCGTAGCAGACAGTCTCGTGACCGCGTCGTTCTATAGACGCCAAGCATACTCATAAACCAGATAGCCATACCGACATTCCTCTTCTCATCTCTCGCTCGAGATATTCTGACGCTGAAAGGTCGCCGGCGAATCCACAGCGACGTAACAAAGCGTTCAGGGTTTTGAAAGTGCAATTTATCACGGATAACCGGGTGGAAAACGGGAATAGATCTCGCGCCCGGGCCGCGTGAAAGTAGCGCGATGCTATGTTTGGGTGTGGGTACCGCATCGTGCGCATCGCGCTCTCAAGCAGTCGCAGTCTTCTCGTTGCAAGTAGTAGAAAGGATGTCCAAGGGCAAAGTAGACTCACAGTTGAAGAACACGACATCACCGATCTTGGCTTGAACCTCAGCCGGCCTGAAGACAGTGGTAGCGTTGTCGCTGGATAAGGGGTCGCCGACGGTGATCACGATCTGTTTGGCCGAGGCTGCACAGATGGCGGAAAGCTATGGTCGAGCACATACGACGAAGGGAGGGCGCGAATATGATAGTAAGAATGGAAATCTCGCGTAGAAGATTTGGTGTTCGGGACTTACAACAGCGGCGAGAGCAAATGCGCGCATCCTGAGCGACGTGGTTGGTAGGGGGCGAACGACGGGAGGGATGGAGGTGGTGGTGGTGGTAGGGGAGAAACCAACGCGGGGGTAGAGAGGCAGGCCCGACCACGAACTTGAACGACCGAACCGCGAGGCCTTCGCAGCGGCAGCATTATGTCCTTCGCGGGCTAGATCACTTCCCGATCTACAGGAACGCATCCCTCTCTCCCATTGGCTGGATAAGGGACAGGAAGCCGTATCATGACGTTTCGATGCAGAATTGGACAGCCAGGAGAGCGAGGATTGGCTGGGGTTAGCCGAGAAGATAGGAATGACGTCTGTCCCATCAAAAGAGTAGAGGAAATGTGATCGGGCGTTGTTCCTCCCATGTGCTTCTCAACTCACTCAACCAATATCATAGACTCATAAAAGTCGTTCGCAAGAGGCGCAGTTGGCGAACATGATGGCGTTCCCTACTCTGTCGACCAGACAGACTCACTCCGCTGGACATTTCGGCTCATAGTAATCTGAGCACCTGGTGAAAACACTTCGGACGCGTGCAGGTCTGTAGGTTCACACTAATGCAGGCCAGTAGTCTCGTCGAGTCTCGCCGGTCGCAGTTCGCGTACAAAGTTGCCCCGGAGCGCGCCTGATGCATCAAAGCACGGGGGGCCACGATGTTCGGGACCATGGCGCAGTCTCGACGCGCGACGACCACGACGTTCAGCATGCGGGGTCCATGCGTCGACTCCGGCCTGACCTAACAGCTTGCGTTCGTCCCTCATAATCTCCGAGTGGCTGGACCGATTGCGGGACCAAGGCGCTGGTTAGCCACGGGAGCTGAAAGTCGGTAATATGAAAAGTGACAATGGACGACTATAAAGTCGAGCAGAGACCAAACGAAGAGCATGTTACAGCGGGGACATAATGTCAACCCGGATATACGCGGGAAAGACTGGTGCAGTTGGCGTTAGTGTCAATGAACGTGCCGATGCTCGATGACTTGCGGCATATGACCGATCTGGGTCCTAGAGAAGTCGCTCAAAACTACCGGGCTACTTTAAGGCAACATCGCTAGCGTCTCGGCTTGACGACAGCTTCGGGCGACCTTCGCGGTCACCGCGTCCGAAGGTGGCATAGGCGCAGCAGGGAAGACGGAGGCAAGGTATTCTCTGTATGGGTGGTGTGTATCCTCGTCCGAAACGTCTGGAGCTGTGAGCTGCCCGAACTGCCAGTCAACAGGGGTTGGCGGAATATCGGTTTGGAGGGCGGCTTCGCGATCGAATGTCGCCCGGTCGTCCAGGCGTCCTTGCTGGCGGCAGCTCCTCTACGTTTTTCCAACAAGAATCAGTCAGCCAGACGTTCAGAATGCATAGTCACATGAGGTGACGCATACCTTGACGAACGATAGTGTTTGGGAGAAGAAGTTGAAGGTAGGCAATGGTGCCGCTTCGGCAGGATGCAGTTGAGCTGGCGAAGCGTCACTGACCCGGTGCTTGCTGCCTGATGTGAAGGTCTACGTCGGTTGTAGGAAAGGCAGCAATGCTCAATATGGTTCGAGAAGAACGTACAAGGCTTTCCAGTCGGGCGTTGCGCTGACAGTGGCGGCGCGCTTAGAACCCGGATCCCTGCCACCTCTTGGCCGGCGCGGTGCTCGTGGCGTCGGCCGGTTCCCCTGTTCCCTCACTTGCCTCCTCCTATACACTCACTTACCTGCCTCCATCTCCTATGCTCTCCATCACTTACTTGTCTCCTATGCTCTCACTCACTCACTCTCATCTTTTACCATACAGCGCATT
>CCBP010000208.1:40717-54195 GCA_000765035.1 Trametes cinnabarina | reverse complement strand
CAGAAGCACACTCACGCACAGTCTATCTACCCCGCTAGAGTACTTCGTAGCTACCTGCAGGTCATTGCCTACCATAGGGCTCGGCCCTCCCGGGCAATAAACACGGATTCAAAAAAAAAAAGTGGCGGCACGCGTGGGTACGGGCGCTGCGTGGGCACCTTGTTGGAACGCTGGGACGAACGAGGGAACAAAACTCTGAACGGTTGTACGCAGTGAAAGGCGATGCGGGATTCACTCACGTCCGACAAAGAGCGCGGAGATGGCGAAGGCACGGGTAAGGATGAATGTCGCGACCATAGTGACCTAGATGACTACAGAAACGAACAAGGCGACCCTGGAGCGTCGGAAACTTGAAGGATGGGTTTCGCGACGGCAATGTTGAGCTGTGAATAGAAGGAGCGACAGAACCGCGGTCTATGTTGGGTTAATGAGATGTGCACTGATGCGGTATAATGGTGACAGAGAGCGTTGGGCAAGGATAAGACAATGAACTCGAGAAAGCTCAGGAACGAAGAAGGGAGAGAATGCCTTCCTCGGACGCAGATCTTATGTGCCGCATACCTCTCTCCGTTAGAACGCGAAGGCATCTCGTCCTAGCGACATACCCCATAGAACACAGAGATGCAGCAAAGATTTTCAAACGCTTTGTCGAATGAGGCATAGCTGCTCGAAGCCACGGCTAGGCGCGTGGAAGCAGCTGCTCGCGTTAGGTCCAGGGAGGCTACGGAAGCGGTAGCCAAGGGATTAAAAGGAACTCCAATCTTGGAGCTTGCGAGAACCCTGCTCGTGGTTCGCCACACGCTAGAAGGGGATGCGACACTGAGAGATTGTGTTAAGAAGATGGCATCTCGTATTGGCTCAATTACTGAAACGGTGAGATCCGCTCCTGTGAATGAAGAACATGGCGTCCGAATTTCCGGCGTTCCGATGGTATCCCACCTAGTACAGTGAACACGAACATGAGTAAAAAGCCCCCACATCTGCGAAGAAGCCTGTACAACACACCTAACGCCCAAGTGAGGGCCAGAGTTGCTCTCAAGTATTATAATCACCCATGAGGAAGTCAAGGAAAGTTGTGGCTATTGGCGTTTCAGTGAGGACATGACACGACAAGCGAGTCCGGTAAACCCGTTCTAGATGCCGCTGGAAGTCTGGACGAGGCTTGAGCCTCCTGATCATAACAACGCTGACAACGTCCCACACTGCAATCAGACCCAACTATCACTGATCTGATCGAAATCGGCAGAGGTCCGAAGCTGCGCAGGTCCGCGCGTGGTGGAGGGAGGAAGAGAATCGAGGTGCAAAGGAACGTCCATATTAGGAAAGTGCATCACGGTACAGCGTGCAGCGTGACATGTTTGCGTGGTTGCGAGGCGCTTGTGTGATCAGCTTTGGGCGTCCTTGTCTGTTTACCGCCTTCTCCGAGCTCCCCTGTTGCAATCTCTTCATCTAGCCTTTGGGCTAGATGGCTCAGAAGAAGCGCGAATGCGCTGCAAACACGTTGGAGAGGGAATCGAAGACCTGATGCGTCGTCCCATGCCCTCAAGGGCATCTCGGCTTGCGAGCCAGATGGCATCATCTATAACTTACCTGGGGTCCTGAAAAACCGCAGGTACCCTGCTGATGTGGTGGCGTATTAGACTCTCCTTTGTAGACTCCTCCATTGGGATTCGATAACCAGGAAGAGGGAACACCGGTATATACGACTGTCGAGGGTCTTGCGAGCCGGCGGCAAGAGATGCGGAGAGTAAGCAAGGTTCCAGTACGCGATCTCTTACCTTAATTTACTTCCCGATACCGTGCGCTACCGGATATGGTAGCCGTTGTCCATGGCGTACACGTCACGGTCGAGTCCCCACCTCCGTGCCACAAAGCCAGGCCTTGTTTAGGACATCGCTTCCGCCGCCTACGCCTCGAAGGCCGCACGGAATGAATGCCCATCTTCCACACTCTCCCAAGGGCTCGTACGCGAAAGCCCGCAACCGGAGTCGCACGGGGCATCGTGCTATCTGCGCAGTGCCGTGGACATGTTACGATTGGTTACCATATCAGAGCACTCCTTTGTGGGCCCTATAACTGGCATCGTTCTTCAGCTCGAAGTCGTTCGTGCGCTTCCGCTGGAGTGTGAGCGACCAGGCGATGCAACGTTGTATAAATCATGGCTGGAGGGGCCCGTGGCGGGTCTTCACCACAGGTCACCCTTCCAGTCTACCTCTCTTGCACACCGTCGTGGCTTGTCCTGTCCGCCCGCCCGACCTGTCTTAAACAACGCTCTCTGCCTCCCCACTTCCAAACCTTCTTTCGTTCTTTGATTAAGTGGGCTAGCTGTTTTCTTCGACATGGTAGCGTCGATCTTTATCCTTACTCGCGCATTTGCAATCTCAGCTATGTTCGTCGGGGGTGAGCACGGCTCTTCTTTTTCCTGAAGGCGTTTCTTCTGACCACCGTTCTCACCCTAGCCTTCCGAATGACACATGCTGCACCGGTGCCCTCGTCGGTGACCAAATCAATCTCTCCCAGGTGGTGCCGCCAGGTGGGCTGTTTGTATGCTCTTCCTGAGGGCAGCACAAGCGAGGCGAACTCCTCCGCTTCCTCCAGCCCGCTCGCATCTCCCTCCTCCGACGCGTCCTCCTCGACTCTGCAGGTCATAGACATCCTCATCTCTGCGTTGCAATCGGCAGCATCCACGCTTAGAGAGCAATCTTCGACTTCTTTAGCTCCACCGGATACTAGCACAGTCGACTCTACCATACCGACTGATGTCGACTATCCGGCGTCCGTGGAAGACGGCACGCTAGCACCAGTTATCGGCGAGGTTGCGGATGCCATGGTATCGGAGGACGCCACGGATAGCGCCGTACCCACGACTCCGACGGACGATCCTTTGAGTACGCCAGAACCCGTCCCGCCTTCCACGGCTACGGAAGACGCCGCTCCTTCTCCCGCAGTAGAAGTCGTCGGGTACAGCACAGAGGTGCGTCCGCTGTGCCAAGTTCTTTCTCACATCAACTGACTCGGCTGATCTGCAGGTGAACGATCGTCCCTCTGTCTGATCCCATCTCGCCGCCTATCGTGACCTACCTGCGACCAGTCGCCGGCCCTTCGGTGGACTGCACAGTCTGTCGACCCCCACTATCCTTGCAGCCACACTCGTTCCTCCAGTTTCTCTCAGATCAGCACTCTCGTCTTCTGGTTAAATGTTTGCGTCGCAGTCTGCCTCCTTCGGCGCACCGGTGCGCCCAAAACCTGGCGATGCGTCCTCGCCTCTCCCAAGAAGTGCGAACACTCCTTTCCTGTGTATCTGGTCTCAAAAGTCTTCCTCGGGACTCCTTTTCCGCCTTTTGTCCTCATTCGTCTTCACCCCCAAATGCGACTGTACCAGTATTACTCCCCGGATCTTCTCAGACTGTTTGCGCCCCTTGTCTTCTCCTTGTTTCTACACCTCAGGTCCTGAAGCTGTCAGGGGTTTCCCATCGTCGTACATAGTAGTCTTAGTGTCTATATAGCTATCGTTATCGCTCGTTGTTGTCCCGTGTATCAATAGCCGTCCAGTTATCCGTCGCATCCGTAGATAGTTCCCAGTCGCCCGTTCGGGCGCTCTTGTCCTCAGGTCCTCGATGCTGTGTATTACTAGATTCCTCTCCTTCTGTACTTCAGCCGTGTATATTCCGGCATTCCCGTTCAGATATTACCATACCCACCTATACTACATCGCTCTGCGTTGGACGTTGAGACCGTGATCTTACTGACGGCTGCTGAATGCGCAGGTGAGGATGCTTCAACTTAAGGCGTGTCATTTCAAGGGAGACAGCTTTTAACTCTAAATATGGGCATGTGGTGTAGTTGGTTATCACGCTCGCTTAGCATGCGAGAGGGGTCCGGTTCAATCCCGGACATGTCCATTTTGCTCAACGTCGTCGAGTTGAAGTCTTGTTATCCCTGCTTTGAAAATCTGACTGGACCAGTTCGTTCTCAACGATATCATCGTCCACGCCCATTGAGACTTGAGGCTTGCTCTACGCTCATTGAATTTGCCAGAAGACCATCCACAGTGACACTGTACATTAGACTCAGTAGTACTGTTCCAGCGTTGATATCCAGCGAAGCTGGATTAACCCTGGGTACGCGGTACGCACTTCTTGTTGATCTTAATTCCAGTCAGTTGCTGGGGTCACTAAAATCTGCCAGCAACAGGACATTTGACATCAAGCTGTCGGGTATACTAATCATACGTTCCTATCCGAATAGTCTGGACTTCCTTGTTCATCCCAGCTGGCCGAAGGCTCTATCCTGGTAGCAATATAATATTCGCGCGACTGGCAAGTTCCCGTTCAACGCGCGCGTAGCGAAGCGATCAGCGCATAACCTGCAGTCTCAGATAGCCTCCGCCTACGAAGATGGCACCCATGACGACCGATACTTCGTCTAAAGACCTCGAATGTGTGCCATCTTACGTTCAAGCCACGGTGAGTGCGTTGCACTTGTCTTGCGCAGTCCATCTCCCTATCTCACTTCTTCATGCCACCCCGCTCACACTGCGTCTCCTTGATGGCTCACGGGAAGAAACGAGCCACGCCCTGCGCTTTCTGTGATATCACGTCCAGTCGTTACGCTGTTCCTAACCGATTATGACGGCCGAGTGAAACACATCTGCGCTGAATAGGTCTCACGGTGATGCATTCCCAAGCTCCTTGTGGGCCGCGCGATGTCGCTTCTGAACTCTGAGGCCGACGCGTTCAGACGGACGGCGGCAAGACTGTGCGCGGACAACTTAAAAGAGAGGGCCGTGCCCTGAACAAGAGAGCATCACCTATCTCCTTCGTTCTCGCGATTGACAGTTCTTCCTTTTCTCTTCCTATTGAAGGGCTGCCTCTCTTTCTGCGTTTGCCGTTTCGAGCCACCCCTCGCCGACACTCTTTGCCATACCAAACATGGTTGTCACCTTCCTTATTACTCGCGCCTTTGTTATCTCAGCTCTCTTCGCCGGCGGTGCGTCCATCATCCTCTTACCGACCCGCACGTGGCACACAGTACTTACATCCTCATCGTAGCGTTCCCAATCGCATCCGCTGCACCCATGGGGACCGCGCAAGGATTACTCGCATACAACGATAACGTGAGACTTCGTAGTCGCACGGCTTGTCCCCGCCTGAAGCTGACACGTTGTGGTGGGTCTCGATATAAAGCAGCACGACAAGCGCGGGTGCCGTCAGATGGGATGCCTCTTTGAGGTTCCTACTGACAGTACAACATCGGCACTGCCCGCTACTACGGCTGCGCATGCATACAAGGACGCCTCAAGTGCGGAGAATGCCTCCGTGGGTGACACTTTGGACAATGGTGTCACGGACGGCTCCGGGATTGAAGCCGTCTTTGCCGCTGCAACGGACGCCCATTTGGAAGAAGTTGATGCCCAGGTACAACCGCCGAGCGCAGAAGAGCTATTCGGGGCTGGTACTCAAGGCCATTCGGCCGTCGCTGGTACTGCCGCAGAAGAACAAACCTTTGGGGACTCCGTCTGAAAGAAGAATCATTGGATTTGAGCGGTATCACACGGCCAAGACAGGTACTGTACTGTCCTTACGAATGCTCTTAGTTCTCGACCACCTTATGAACCTTCGATCTCAACAGGTGGAAAAATATGCACCGTCATAAAGGAATGGCAGCGATGCGACGACAGCGTTTATAACGTAGCGCTACCGTCCATACTAATACTCCCCCTTTGTTCGGCGTCGATGCCTGCCAGATTGATAGTCTCACACGTTCCGAGTCCTTGCCTCTGTTCCCGACATTTGCTCTAAAACACAGTAACATCTACTAGGAATGTGCTATTGTGCAGAAAATTGAACTCCACGCTTTGCAATTCGCCGCCAATTACTTCATTATTCAGGGAGGGTGGTGGGACTACGATGAATAATTGGAGCTACTGAAAGCAGTGTTGTGCCGGTCGCGCGTCCAAACGCCCGACCGGCGTTTAGTCGTAAAGTCCCTGTCACCCGACCCGACCCCGACAGCGACTTTTTCCCAAATTGGCAATGGCGCAGGAAGGCTGTCTGTCTTGAGCAGTCTAACTCCTCTAATTCCCATGAAACTACGGTGTTTTTTGAGGACAGTTCATGAGACAATGAGAGCGACACAATAATCATTGCATCTGCGCTGGTCCGAGTCAAAGTCCTATCTACTCGCTCAACCGCATCCTCAGCGCGAGCGCTTGAGCCTTCGGTCAGCGCTCAGCGCTAATGGGTGACCGGAGGGTGCACGTGCCTCAGACCAGGGAGAAGGTCGTGCGAATTGTGCACCCGAAGGGAGGAGACGCGCCCACCGCGGTTGAGGCGGTCCGCCTTTCCGGGTCACTTTCTTCGTGAGAACGGTCGGCGAGACCGCCGGTCACCGTGACTATCGCGCGACCAAAGTCCGGTCGTGCAACCCGACCAAGGGGGGAACCAAGCGACCGGCACATCACTGACTGAAAGCGAGCAGTTCTCACGGGCATGTGGTGTAGTTGGTTATCACGCTCGCTTAGCATAGTCCATAGAGCAAAAACGGATTGCCTGCGAGAGGGGTCCGGTTCAATCCCGGACATGTCCAAACGTTTTGTTCACAGCACAAGGGCGCGACTTCGACTCACTTCTCCCCCACTGGAGAGGTGGGGCATGTGTTTTGTTGCCATGAATGGCCCTCATGGCCCCTCGGGGCCAACTGACGACTTCATTCTATCTCTCGTGCAATCCGAAGATCGGCAAAAGATATCGATGTAGTTTGGTCTCGCTCACGGTTCGGAGAGGTGTCTGCGAAACCCTTATGCGAAGTAATCATCACATTGTATACGCCTAGCCGACGCCATGCAGACATCACCTTGGATATTTACAGATATCACAGTACGCAGAGTGACAAACGTCCTGCGCGGCGCGGCACTGATGTGGGATTTATCCGACCAACTCATCACATTTATCGACGGATAGTAGTAGAGCACTCAGTTCCAGTACTTCTCCGCATACAGACCCAGCACGGCGTTGGCGAGTACGTCCGTGTACGGCTGCACGTCCGCCTTCGTGTACTTCTTCGTGCTCTGCAGGCTGTTGAGGATTTCGAGCAACTGATCTTCGATGAAGTCTACAAAGACGAGATCGATTGCTGTGTCGTCTGACACGTTGGGCGGGTTCGAGCCGATGAAGTCTGGCGTGTCAAAGAAAGGCTAAGACACTATCAATACACGCATTCAGACAACTAGTTGAAAATTGAGGACGTACGAGCGGTGCGTGGAAGACATCATCTCCGACTCCGGGGCAGTCCTGTACCATATGTCAGCCCTCCGTATACATACGGGCAGACGCCGTCACAAAGTCAACGCACATCGTGGGTAACATAACCCAACGTCGCGTTCTGCGCAGCGCGACGCTCAGGCCCGTTGCTCCTGCGGTCCATCTCCTCAAGCCACTGTAGGTAGCGCATCTCGACCTCCCCGCGCGCATACAGCTCGCGCTCGCGCTCCTGCAACTCCCGCCGCTCGTTCGCACCCGCGTTGTTGAGCGCGGGCAAGACCTCATTCGCGACGGAGAATGTGACATTCGGAATGTAGAGGAACGAGTCCGCGAAGGGCGACGCGGTGAGCTGGTCGTTCTTCGTGAACGGCCCCGCGTACACGTCAAATCGCTGCGAGCCCGAGTTCGTGATCATGATGTTCGGCACGCCCGCACGCGAGTTATTCACGGTGAGCGCGTAGGGCATCGCTTCGGCTGCGAAGAGCGAGAGCAGGGAGTTGTTCGAGGGAAAGGGAGATTGGCTGATTGTGTAGTCTTGAGGCGCGGTGCCGAAGAGTTGACTCAGGTCGAAGCGCTTGGCAAGCTCCTTCAGACCCTTCGTGATCAGTTGGCCTTGCAGGGTGTCGAAGGTAAAGTTGCTGCGGCGAGTGTGGTACTACGTCCACATGTGCACATGAGCATTAGCTGAGGAACACGTTAAGGCTATTGGATGTTACCTCGTAGGTGACACGGTTGGGGTCGAGGTACCGGCGAGTGAACGTGATGTTCTTCTTGGAGTTGTGGCTGTCGAGATTGGCACCTGGAACTCGTTAAGCAAGCTGCATGTTACCCATGGCGGAATGGAGTGCCCACTCATCCAACCTATCAAACATGGATGCGTCGATCAATGGTCCAAGGTATCTGGAGAACTGTGGAGAAACGCACCAACAGTCTCCATATACCGGCCACTTTCGAGAGCAATCGAGCGACCGTCAAGCTGCACTGCAAGAGGTCAGTCCCGTAAGCCCTTGAATTGAGTTCGTCATACATACAGCAGTCACGGATGTGACTATGACCTAGGATATGTCAGGATCTGACGGGCACATGTCGTAATGCTGCCCATACCTCCGAGAATCAGAATAGGCGTCTCCGGGTGTACAGCACGGACGGCATTGAAGACAGTTGGCCCTAGTCGAACTGAAGTCAATCTCAATACCCCGAGCCAACATTCACTCATACGTACAGTTATCCCTTCGGACAGGCATGTGACTGTGATTGGCGGATTAGTTTGCGCGAGTCGTCAAGCAGACCCCGCAGCCGTGTGAAAGGTACACACCCCACGAGCAGGAAGAAGTCAGGTTCTTCCTTGATAGCTTCCGCAAACTGTCAATCAGGATTCACGCTATCAGAAGTGATAGTTTGAGGGGTGGCATTTCATCACAAACCCAGTGCTCTTTGACCATGTCTTCGACCTTCTGCACGGTTGTGTTCACGTCGTTGCCTGTGAAGTCATAGAGGACGCCGAGACTGGTGACCTTGCGACCTCTATAGAACTGAGGTCAGCGCCGACAACGGAACCGCGTATCGAATACAATCACGAACTTCCTCGTCTTGAACTTTGTGTAGCGGCTGCCCACAGGTACGCTGACAGCCTCCCCGAACTCGTTAAAAACGGTGATGTTTACGTTGGACGACAGGTAGCGACCATTGAGCTTGGGCGCGAAGTTCTTGTACATATCATACGTGTTCGCGTAGATGTACATTTCATGGTTTCCAATTGCCATGACATCGTAAGGCAGATCGAGGACAAATTTGTTGCTCTGTCGACGTGTCAAAAAGATGGAAGCAGGATGTTTGTCTGGAGGGAAGCCGGACTTACGTCGTGTGCGTCCACCCCGCCTGGCGGGAAGCCGTCAGAGAGGCCAGTACCTGTCACATTGTTTAGTCGGATTCTCTCAGGGGCAAGCGGGGATATTCGCATACCGTCGTGCAAATCGCCGGAATCAACCAGAAGCAAGTCGACGTCTTTCTCCTGCGGGGGAGGGCATTGGGTTCATTTGGTGCACAAGCCAGTGCAGGATAACGAGATATACCAAAGCAATTTGCTTCATATGTGCGACGAAGGACGCGAAGTCTCCGAAGTCGCCACTGTTATTCCATGTGCCCATCAGCCCTCATGTCTACTAACATCCGCACCCCACGATCGCACCTGTAGTTGGGCTCCGGGAACGATGCCTTCTGGTGACCAAGCAGCCAACCATGGCTGTCCGTAGTGTGGATGATGTTCACGTCTCCCCACTCGAGCGGTCTCGATGGCGGGGTAAGCTTCGTCTGCGGGAATGCGCGACGCGAGTGCTCGTGCGCGTGGTTGTGTTCCTCTCCTGGGCACGCGCGGGCCGCGATGGCCGCGAGCGTCAGCGCGAGCAGAGTCCT
The DNA here is from genome assembly GCA_000765035.1 of Trametes cinnabarina. Lineage (NCBI taxonomy): Eukaryota > Fungi > Basidiomycota > Agaricomycetes > Polyporales > Polyporaceae > Trametes > Trametes cinnabarina. Next base: position 44,521 of record CCBP010000208.1, on the reverse strand, counting down.
CCCAGTGATGAGTTGCATCCTGCGTCTCCCTCGATTGCGAGCTCCCGAAGCCGACACCGACGCGGGCAGAAGCAGGAAAGAGATGGCGGGCTGGGACGCTACCCCGTATCTCCGCCCTCCAGGCGATTTTATATCGGCGCATGGCTGGCCAACGTTCGCTTCCAGCAGACGCCCGCCAGCGGCGCGTCGAGGAACGGCAGATGGTTGGGGTTGATTAGCACCGCTGTACGGCTGATATGGGCCATCACGCCGTACGCAGGATCCACATGGCTCCTTCGTATCGTCTCCCAGGGGTTTCACTGAATCACTCGGGCAAGCATCAAGATAATACAAACTTGGCATCGTGCTCGCCAACAAACGTGAGGGTCGGGTCGCCTTGGTTCTTTCAAGGGGCCACGAGTGACGCGCTATTAATGGCTATCCTGCTGATCTGGAGATGTTCTCGACATGCGAACGTGCTCCGAGGCAGCGGTTGGCGGGTCCAGAGCGCAGTAATGTGCCGGAAAAGCATGACAAGAATATAGTCCTCCAAAGGCACTTGAACGTGGGCCATGCTGCTATTGCACCATGTGAGCACGCCAGAGGTATGCCGCAAATCAAAGCCACACTCCACGGTTGGGGGCGAGAGGTTCTTTAAAAGAGGTGGGAACACATATCCTGCAAACTGAATCAGTCCGAATTCAGAAATTATCGTAGGTTCGGCAAGAGCGACGCTAACTCACTGGTTGCCTCTTCGCGCACCCCGTCTCACCCACGCCCATCACGTCGCCTTTGCTCGGCCATTTTCGAGAATGTCGCCCGACTCAGATGGATCAGCGCTCAGCAGAATTTAGCAGGCGAACGTGCGTGACTGGGGGCAGGCATGATCTAGGATCTCAGAAGAAACATTGTAACAGATGTCTTACGCTCAGCTGTGGGAACGATGCAAGAAGGAGACGGTAGTTCAACGTTCAACGCTAAGAATAGTCGTGTACTATTATTTGAATATAAGTATGTACGTCCAAGACGTGGGCGCCTAGGGATACGATCCCAGTCCATTAGAATTCTGATCAGAGCAGCAGTTAGATATCTATGCTACAATATCCAAGTCAGTCCGATGAGTCCACTATAAAAACAGGATTGAATAACCATACAGTCTAAACGAGCGAGGTATCGATACAGACTATCGTATAACGGGGCACACAAGTATGCTACAAAGGAGCGCGTTGGGTTCGTGTCGGGTCGTGAGTGAGTGAACAATCGAAGGTCAATGTAACAAACGTGGGTGGCGGTGGAGCAGGCGCGGCCAACAATATGCAAGGCAGCACGCATGAAGAAACGGGGGACATCAAATGGGCATTGGGACGCTTCAGGGGCTTCACGAAAACTGACAAGGCCCGCACGCGCCCTGCGCGTTTAAGCCCGTTCCGCGAACGTCGCACGTCTGTAAGCCTGACAACGCGCAAAACGAGGTACCGGACGCAATGACTCCCGTCAATTGGGTATTGTTCGTCAGCGTGAGCGCCTGAAGGGAGCTGGGAAAAGTGGACGGCAGCGGCGTCGCGAGAGCGTTGTTGTCAAGGTGTAGCTCGGTAAGGGCGCTGAGGGACGAGAGGCTGGCGGGGATGGTACCAGAGAGGGATGTGGAGGAGAGGTCGCTGTTGCAGGATGTTATTGAACCTCAGTACAGAAGAGACAGGTCAAGACGTACAGGAGATTGAGGCTTCCTCGTAATGTTGTGCTGGATGCGAGTCTCGACAACACATCTGACGACAGCGATTGGCCGTTGACGACCCTAAGACAAAGCTTAGCATCTACAGTGAGAATCACATGGAGAGAAGAGCATACAAGTTATGGAGCGGGATAGTTAAGAGACTTGATGGCAGCTCACTGCCCATATTGGCGTTCTTCACGAGAGTAAGTGTAGTGACCTTGCTCAGCGAACTGAACAAGGTATCGTCGACGGCCGTAAGAGCGGTTGATTCAAGATCGAGGTTGGTGAGGGCCGCGAGGTGAGAAAAAGAGGAGGGCAGGGAGCCGCCTGACGCGAACATAGTCAGGCTCTGCATGTCTTCAATTGTTCAGAGAGAACGCTCACCTGGTACATTAGTGTCACCGACGATCTGCAAGCTTGTCAACCCGGACAATCCGCCAAGCTCAGCAGGTATACTGGCCGGTACAGAAGGGAACGACAGTTGTCTATCGACAAACTGGTTAGAACAAATCAGCCTTGTACATAAGTCGAAGACTCACAGCGACGAGACGCGTCCAAATCCATCGCATTTCACTCCGGACCATGCACAGAACCGCACGTCTTTGACCCAACCTCCATTTGACAGACCTGTCTGGCCTTCGTTGCTGGTGGACGCGAAGACGCTGCGCAAGCCGCAGAATTGAACGGCATTGGCGATAGTCTGTGCATCTTGTGAACTACCGTCGGAAATGTCCGATGGCACCGCGCTCAAGACGGGATAGCATGTCGAACAGGGGTATGACTGAGGGTCCGCAGGGGCATTTAGGTTGTACTGAGATATGCATTGTTGCACATCCCCAGAAAGGACACCGGAGGAAGCCATTGCGCCCGGGGAGGCACTCGCCGCGGGAAGCGATGGCGAAGCCGCGTTCAAAACGCGAACATTCAGAAACACCGTGTTCCCGAGTAGGTATAGTAAGAAGACGATGAGCAGGATGAGCAGGAGTCGATTCCGTTTCTTCTTCCTGTCGCAGCGGTCGCAGCAGCGATGGTGGTTCTTCTGAATCGGAGGCCAGGTTTGCAGCGGCGGGTGCTGCATCGGAATGAGCTCCGGCTCTCGGTGTCTTGGCATCCTGATGTCGAAGAAGAGCTTCGTGAACCTCTCGCGAAACTGCGGGGTTTCCGGGCTGGACATTCTGCCGAGCTCAGGATCCTTGGGTGGGCTAGTGTCAGACTTGAGCGTGTTTGTGTTCGTCCACGCCGATTGCGAGCGTTTGTGTGAGGAAAGAGGCAAAGGAGGTGACTCTGGAGAAAAGCGCGAGGCCTCGATGGGATAGTCTGGAGGTGGCACGGTGATCGCGGGGGGAGCGCGAGGGCGCGGCCGGCGGTCCCAAGTGGAATCGAGTGAGGGCGATGGTTGATGTCGATTCATGGTTCGTTCAGGAAGGTGCAGGTGTAGATAGCAGAGTCAAAGATGAAGAAGCACACACACTCTTTCAGGTCTTTATGAGGAGGTAGAGGACCATAGCCGTAGACGTGGCTGCCACCAAGGCGGGAGGCGGAGAACAATAACGAACAGACAATAACCGCAATTGCGCCACAAAGGCTTCGCATCCACCGGGCGCGTGCACTTCATCGTGGTCAGGGTGCTTAGCGCGAGGTTCACCAGGGTGCTCAATACGAAATTGACCAGTGTGCTCGAAAGATGCGGCGCAAGTTGTCGAGAACAGCGAAGGCGGGGTAGGCCAGCGACTTCATTCGATGATCCGGATATCCGGAATGCGCGTGTTGTTAAAGAGCACAAGTGAGTTGAGGCACGTCCCAAACCCACAGCATGTCAGAGGATGACGAGCAACATGCGGATGACGCGCGCCATACACCACAGCGGCGAGAGAGGCACAGACGGCGGTCGCCGCTCTCATGGCGGCGCGTCGGGGGCGCGCCTTTGTTTGTTCCTATTTGCTCACTGCCACGCTCGAAGCTCGGCGCTAATGACAGCAACTGCGTGCTCAGTGCCGCATACAGCGAGCTACCATCACCACCCCGCCGTCGACGTTAACCAGAACACCGAACCAGTACGCGAGCAAGACACCAGAGACTAGAACAACAAAGATATGAGCGACTTTCTGCAA
>CCBP010000208.1:27440-40563 GCA_000765035.1 Trametes cinnabarina | reverse complement strand
GCAATGAGCGCGGCGGGAAGCTTCTCCTTTGACGACTTCAGTAGCCCTCCTCCTCCGCGCACAACGGAGGTCAAGGTGACCGGAGATGACGAGATTGAGAAGTTCGAGAGCGAGTTCCCCGACATCGAGGTTCCCAATGTGAGTTCTTGGATACCCGAACACAACCGACAGCGACTCAAAACAGAGCCCACAGGTTACTTCACCTCCTCTGCAGCAGCTGTCGCAACCACCTGCGTTCGGAGCCACCCCCACGTTTGCTCCGCAACCCGCCTACTCAACACCGATTCTCAGCCAGCAAATCGAAGAAGACGAGCCTGAAGTTATCAAGTATGTCCCGTTTGTTGCTATGCGTCAGTGTAGTGACTGACGGCTCCCCAGGCAATGGCGGGAGAAGCAAGCCGCGGAAATCAAGGCTCGGGATGAGGCCTCAAAAGCCAAGCGGCAGGAGACAATCACGAAGGCCGAACGCGCCATCGATCAGTTCTACGAGGAGTACGCCGCAAAGAAGGAACGCAACATCCGGGAGAACAAGTGTGTCCTGAGTATATCGATAGAAGTGATCGTAGCCTGACAATAATCTGCAGGGAACACGAGGAGGAGTTCCTCAACAACCTGAACGCGTCGCTCACCCAGGGCACGACATGGCAACGGATCTGCGATATTATCGAGCTCCAGAACTCACAGAGCAAGACCCTCGCCCGTACCGGCCCCGGCGCGACCGACCTCTCTCGCTTCAAGGAAGTCCTTCTCCGTCTCAAGCGCGAAGGCGATGCTGCTCCCGGTGCAGCAGGTTACTGAGCCTAGAGCATCGTCGTCTCACGCATGTGGACGCGGTATGGCGTGTCTGGGGCGCTTGGGAAGGGGGTTTGTAGTATGGATTTGATTCAGTACATTATATCCAGTTGTTGCGGGCTTTTCTCATCTATATTCTTTCAAAGCCTTTCTCGGAGGCACAGTGCCTTTAAATAAACCATCTACGTGGTCGCTGGACTGCCCGAGTATACTCTACAGAATCCAGATGACGTTGAGTGGGCCGAAGACCAAGCTCATACTGGTGCAGGAAGGACTATGAAAGCCTGTGGACGGAGCACTTCTGATCTCCAAGTTCTGTTGTACTTATTACCCTAGACAGATCACGAGCCACAAAGCCGGTCATTTAGATCCCCGAAGCTAGCGATATGCGCGAACAGAAGGTGAGTATGTGGCTGTGTTCCTGATAATGACTCTGCTCACTATGACGCGACTCAGTCACCCGTCGTCGTGCTCGCCTGCGCCCCGTGGGGACGTCCGATATCCCGCGCTGAATTGGCGCGAGGGTGCTGCGAGTCTGACGCCATTGCGAGTAGCCTAGATTCTGCATGATGAACCGGTACTTATCATGTAGGATCTCTCAAGTCGGAGACCCACCAAGGCCTTGCCTGCCATCCCGTTCCCTTGAGTCAATTTCCGAGCCCCTACTATGCCTGGAAAGCTTTCCGACGTCCCACGGTGGGAGTACCCTCCTACGTCTAACAAAGAGTGTATGTGGCGTGTCTCTTTGATCATCTCGTTGCTCATACTCACGCACGCCTCCTACCAGTCGACTACGCGACTCTCGAGACTCTTGACCTTTCGCGCATCACCGGGGACGAGTATGAAATCGTTCCCGAGGATGTCGTCAAGTCCATTGGAGACGCCCTTGCGCGTGACGGGTTCATCTACGCGACGAACCACGGGCTTTCCTCTGAGCAGATCCAGAGGTGCGCCCGCACATCCTGCATGTGCCTTACTGTCGTTGTCACTGACGCTGAACTCGTTATTGCAGGCAATTCAGCATCGCGCAGTTCGCATTCGACGGCGTGTCGGAGGAAGACAAGTCCAAGTACCGCGCCAAGATCCTCGAGACGGGCGACTTCACCGGCTATAAGCCGCGCGGGCACTGGAAGCTGAAGGGCGTGCGCGACCAGATCGAGCACTTCTCGCTCCAGAGCCACGCCTTCCAGAACCGCGAAGAGATCTTTCCGCCCGCCCTCTTGCCGCTTGTCGACGAGATCGAGGAGTTCAATAGGGTGCGTGGTCAACGCCATCTTGGGGAGCGCTGTCGCTGAGGCAGCGTTACAGTACAATCATGATCACATCTTCCGCAAGATCTTGAGCGTGCTCTCGCTCGTCCTCAAGCTCCCCTCGAACTACCTTTGGAACCTCGCCTCCAAGGAGGAGGAGCGTTTCGACCTCTTCCGCTACGCGCTATACCACCCGCCCTCGCCGGAGGAGGATGCTAAGACGGATGGAGTACGTCTGCAGGGTCACACCGATTTCAACGCTGTGTCTTGTGAGTCAACCGGTCATCTCATCAGAGCCTTGCTTACATGCCCCGCAGTGCTCTACTCGCAGCCGATCGTCAGTCTGCAAGTTTTGATGCCCGACAATGTCTGGCGCTACGTCCGCCACGTCCCAGACGCGCTGGTTATCAACCTTGGTGACGCCATGCACTGTATGTCTCCCTTCGGTCCTTGTCCGACTGTGAAATGACCGTTTTGCCCCTGTTCTCTGTCTACAGTCATCTCCGGCGGGTACCTCAAACCCACAATCCACCGCGTCGTCTCCCCTCCGGACCCCGACCAAGTCCCCTATCGCCGCCTGGGCGTTTTCTACTTTGCGCAGTTCAACCGCTCGACGCGCCTCGCGCCCATCAAGGACTCGCCCGTGGTCGCGAGCACGGGCAAGACATTCTTCGACGATGGCAGGAAGAGCCCGACGGCGTGGGAGTGGGAGTGCAGCCGTGTCAAGGCGTACGGGCAGGACGGTCAGAAGAAGGTCATCGACGGCGGGCATGAGGAGGAGGAGATGATTGGGGGCGAAAAGGTTGTGCATTACAACTGAGCGTGGCAGTGGCTTACGCAGCATCTGTGTATAACCTGGGAGCAAAGAAACTTGTAGCAGAATGTATATCTGTGTGTTTTCGACGTGCGGTCTTTCATTCGGCAGGGAGACATGTTCCTCAGGAGTCTCAGATCGAACTCGAGCGCCTGCTTGTCGTGTGCAACTTGGACACCATGAGCGCTAGACTGAGCATCCCTGAACATTTCCGACCATCCCTCTACGAAATATGGCGTGCGCATTTGGAGGGTAATCCAACAAGTCATGCAATAGCCAATGCCCGCTCCAGGCAATTCCCGATGCTGGCGAGGATGATGGCGTCAGCTTGCTACCCTCGGACGGTCCTGGGCACCGCTACCGCCACATTCAATTTTTTGGCTCATTTGACGTTGGTATAACCACGCAACGGCCATGTTGTCGGTGGACCTTCGATCTTTGACTCGAGATCGCCAAGGCCGGCGGCATGTACATATTCACCGGACTAGTGCGAGGTACGCGATTGATCAGCCCTGAATTTGGAAGTCTTGAAGATCACATACCCTCGCCACTCAGCGTGATTGCCCGGGCTTCTCGCGACATAATCGTGCCCATATAGAAAGACGCTCCATATAACGCCATCGGGCCTTTCGATGAGCATAACCACGCCCGCCCTTCAAAATGATCCATGTGCGGCCGGGGCAGATGCTCCGTCGCCGCAGCCGCCGCCATAGTAGCCATGTCCGCATCAGCTTCGTTCACGGACTCTCCTTCGGTGTCTCATGTCAGGAAGCCGCGATGGTGTGTATTCTCTGTGGTCAATGTGTCGTTGTCTTGTTCTGACGACAGGAGTGCAGGTACAGATCGACGTTCTACAATGCGTTGATCTTGGGCATTTGCAACTTTCTTGCACCCGGTATGGCCCTCCGTTCATTCTGTGTGGAAGTTGGGTACTCAGACGCGCTGCTATGAATAGGAATTTGGGGCGCTATGAACTCCCTCGGTGCGGGAGGTGAAGCCTGTGAGTGTACTCCTCTCTATTGGACGAATCAAGGCTAACCGTGGTCGCGATACAGCACCATCGCTGGTCAAGTGCGTACCACCTATGCGTGCGTTGTGCTGCACCACTGACTCTCCATCCCAGTGCTGCAAATGCGTTGACGTTCTGCTTGTGAGTACTCTGGCAGGATGGACTCTTGTGAAGACAGCTAACGACTCGCTCAGGATGGTGCTTTCTTGCTTCTTCTCAAGTAAGATCGGAAGATCACCGCGCAAATGTACGCAAATATTGACACAACCCTCCAGGCGCATTGGTGAAATGGATTGGTATCAAGGCCGTGCTCATTATTGGCACCATGGGTTATGCTCGTAAGTACCGCAGTAGCCGTTGTCGCAGCCGTGGAATTTCGCTGACAATCCACTCTTACGCAGCATATGCCGCTGGGCTGTACACAAATAACCGCTTCGGCACACAATGGTTGGTACTTGTGGGAGCTGCCCTGTGTGGGCTTAGTGCTGGACTATTCTGGATGGTATGTACATTGCTCTCCTGGAAGGTCGAAATCAACGGCTGATCGTCCCAACGCAGGCTGAGGCCGCAATCGCGCTCGCCTACCCCGAGCCGCACAACCAGGGCAAGTTCCTTGGCTTCTGGCTCACCTTCCGTGTGTGTGGTCAGCTCATCGGCGGCGCGGTCAACCTCGGGCTCAATGCCAAGGCCGGCGAGGCGGGCAAGGTCTCGTACACGGTCTACATCGTCTTCATCGTGCTGCAGTGCCTCGCGCCGCTTGCCGGCCTGCTCTTGACGTCGCCGAAGAAGGTGGAGCGGACGGACGGGCGCAAGGTGAAGCTGGATATCCAAGGTTCGAGTCTCAGGGAGCTCGCAAAAACGGCCAAGCTGTTCTGCAGCCGCGAGGTCCGTGGTTTTCGTCTATCGATGTGCAAACACGATTCTGATGTTCATCGTCCCGGTAGTTCCTGCTCATCGTGCCATTGATCGCACAAGCCGTGTACAGCGAGGCTGTCATGTTCACTTACCTGTCTCGTACGTCGCCGTGTCACAAAACTGAGGCCTAACTGACCTCGTTGTCTTCATAGTCTGGTTTAGCGTCCGCGCCCGCGCTCTCGGCTCATTCCTCTCTGCCGTCATCGCCCTCACCGGTGGTAACATCCTCGGGGTACGCTCGTCGGATTCATCCGAGATGAATCGCGCGCTCTAACAGTTGCTTCGTTGCACAGTGGGTCCTCGACCGCAAGCAAATCCCTCTCAAGACGCGCGCCCGCGGCGCATTCGCATTCATCATGATCACGCAAGCCGGGTGGTGGATCTGGTCGACGATCCTTACCACGCGCTTCAAGCACACGCGCCCGACGTTCGACTGGGGCGACGAGGGGTTCGGCTCTGCCTTCACGCTCTTCCTCGTGCTCGTGCTCGCGTTCCAGCTGCAGTACCTCTACCTCTACTTCGTCGTCGGCTACCTCGCGAAGACGCAGGAGGACGTCGTGCGCCTCGCCGGGCTGCTCCGCGGCACGGAGAGCGCCGCGCAGGCGGTCAGCTACGGCCTCGCGAGCCTGAGCAGCTTCGCGGAAGTCGGCGGCAGCGCGATCAACTTCGGTCTGTGGGGCGTCGCGCTTGTCCCGGCGTGGCTCATCGTGAAGGAGATCGGGGGCAGCCTGGGAGACCGCAGAGAGGAGCGGGAGCGCGCGGTGCAGAAGGAAGAAAAGCGCAGGAGTTCGACGGAGACGTCGAGCATCGAGAAGGTCGCCGTATAGTCAGTTTGACGGGGAAAATGGGAACATGTGTTGTACTAGGTTTGGGGAAAAGTTCACATTGGCCGTAGATGGTCATAGATGCACGCTGTAGCGGGATACCCGCACGTTTCTGTAGAGTCTAGATGGATTGAAGGTTTATGAATGACGTACCACTGTAGCGAGGATCACTGAGCCCGAGCGGATGTCGCTGAATAGGAAGTACGCCTGATCCGCGAATGAGGCCCATCCAGTGCATACTTCAAGAATTAGAGTTGACAAAGTAGCGAAGGTAGTTCATCGAGCGACTTGCATCTAATGTGTCCGGACGCGATCAGCGACGGAATAGAGTTATGAAAGACCAACATCATTCGTGATTAGCGAGTTCGGAGCACGAGGGTTAATGAGAATTTGACTGACCCTCCAATGTCTCATTGGACCTTCGTGCCGACCCAGAACTCAGCCTGGTACAACCACCGCATCATCGCCAATCTGTCTGCCGTATACTCGCACTCAATGGTGCGTCTCTTCTCTCTAGGCGGCGCATCCTCGTCCTTCTCCCCACTTATTGTGAAGCCAACCATCTCCGCAACCTTGAGGACTTCGTCGAGACTCAGTTCGACCGCCGCTTGTCCACCACCGGTCCACAGCAAAGGCCCGAGGTTGATCCACTTGCCGCCCGGGCGCAGGAGCCGGTGAATGTGCTCGAGGGTCTCGATCACGTTCAGAGAGGTGTCGATGAAGAACAGAGTTACGACAAAATCGTAGCCTTCGCATCCACTCGCCTCATCGCGTGGCGGACGGAGCGAGAGGAAGTCCTGCTCTGCCAGAACGAGGCTGACTCCAAGGCGCGGCACCACGTCGGGAAACGAGACGGAGCGAAAGAGCGCGTCCGCGCTTCGTTGGTGAGAGAACCATGAGGTGTAAGGCTGTAAAGTGTGTTGTAGCGGCCGTTGCGTGTGCTTGTCCGAGAGCAAGAAACGGAAAGCGAGGTTCATGAAAAACGAGAGCTCATTCGCGGTTGTGCGATATCCTATTGGTGGCCCAAGGGTGGTCATGCATCAAGTGATCTGCGGACTAGATTATATGCGCGTTATAAGTACATACCCAGCTGCGACACCTCCCATGCGAGTCTCCCCAGACCAGAACCGGGGACAAGCACCCGCATCTGCTCTCGCGCAACAGGTTCTACGACCCTCAGAACCTCCAATATCGGTCCGAAGATCGTGAGGCGTTCGTCGCGTCCCTCTTCGCTCCAGTCGCGTACGAAGTGCTTCAGGGCTTCACGGACGCGACTGAGGTCGCCAGAAAGGTCCGGTCTGAGCAGGCCAATCTGAGGGACTTCCTCCGGGAACTCTTCGCGGGCGAGCGACACGATGGCTTCTGTAACTAATGCGTTCGTAGAGATGGATTCTTCCAGACGACGTAGCTTCTTCGTATACCCCAGGTCGTAGCCGATGCGTTTGTGCGCCCACGGCAACCGCTTGTAGGAAGCACGCATCGCGGAGAGCTCATGGGTCGACAACCGCGAGTACCACGCATAAGACGCAGCTGCACGCTGCACCGAGAAATAGCCTGGTAGGTCCCTCTGAGCACTCCCAAAAATAATTTCCAGTATGTCGCGAGGGTTCCCGAGCACCTGGATGCTCAGCATTAGCAGTACCAGAGGTACGAGACAAGCCAGCACGTAGTCCGAGCTGATGAGGTTTTGCAAGCCTGACATTTCTGCAGTGGGTTCTCTTCAGTATCCCGCACTGTTAATTGTTGCTCCAAAGCTTGTATATGGTGTGGATCACGTTGCATAGACGTCGTAGACATTGATGCCGAGCTTAAGAACGGAGTGAGTACATGATGATGGTGACAGTGAAGGAGCGCTCGCGTTGAGCTCGCGTCGACTCGACACGTACATATTGGCGACGCCGTGTTTCCCGCCGTCATCTCCTTCCCGCACACCTGCTCAACGACCAGCTCGTCCTTTAGGTCATTGAGTACCACTGAGCATACAGAATCTATACCTTACCGACTCAAGTGTCTAGTTCACCTATCCTACAACCGCCGCCTTGCCGCCATGAATCTCTCCCTGTATACGGTCACCGCTTTTCTCATCATCGACACCGACGGCCACCGAGTACTGGCCAAGTACTACCACCCAAAGGGGCACCCAAATGGCGAAACGAAGAAGTTGACGACGCTGAAGGAGCAGCGCGCATTTGAGAAGGGTCTCTTCCAGAAGACCAAGAAGGCGGGAGGTACGTAGTATGCTGCAACTATATGCGCGTAGTTCAGACTTTCATCGATGCTCGACGTAGGCGACATCATCCTGTACGACTCGCATCTCGCGGTCTACAAACATTCACTTGACCTCATCTTCTACATCATTGGCGACCCCTCTGAGAACGAATTGATGCTACACTCCGCCCTGGTCGCCTTCTCGGACGCTGTACACATGCTCCTTCGGAACCAAGTCGAGAAACGCGGCGTACTTGAGAACTTGGACCTCGTACTACTATGCCTCGACGAGACGATCGATGATGGGTAAGCTGAGCTTCCCGGCGCTGCATTGACTGAATGCATTGCTCATCGTATGGCCAGGATCATTGTCGAGACTGACTCCACGACTATCGCATCGCGCGTGAGCAGACCAAAGGCGGACACGACGGATATCGTCATCAACGAGCAGACGCTGCTTAGCGCGTATCAGACGGTCAAAGAGAAGATGCAGCAACGGATAGGACAGCTCTAGTGACTGCGCACTGTACATGTGCGTATGAGTTGTCCCTCAAAGATCACCCTGAACGCGGCTGACGCCCTTTCACAGTATCGGATATTCTCTCTTCTCGCTCTCTGGCTTTTCTGGACCTACCCGGCGCTGGGTTGCTTGTCAATAAAGTGTTTCTTCGACGAGCGTACTTGTTGTCGAGGTCCCAATACACACAGTGTGATATGGCGGTCAAGATCACCACAAGACTGATATCACAGTGCGGAAGTCATGGCTAATCTACTTCACACTTCAGCTGGTCATATGTTCAAGACAAGGAACGGTCTCCGGCAACATGGGACATACAAGAATGCAGTCTCAAGACGACCAAAGCAAGCCCTTCTTCGGATCCATGGCGAGAGATAGCTCGACTCACGACGTGCGCTAGAGTTCGGCGTCGAGATCTGGAACAATGGCCCCATTGTAGACGTGCGACATGGTCGTGATATACTTCGCGGCTCTAATAATCTTATGGTCATGTCGTAGTCTCGCCGTGCTGACGCAGCAAACGCAAATACATTATCGTCCAAGATGCGGAACATTATGCAGGCAGCTCGAACTTCTGTCCTTGCAGCACCCTGGAAGAGAGGCATCAGCGGCTGAAGATTGACGCACGCACGGAGATACGTACTTTGTAAAGTATACGTAGAAGAAGTCGAGGTAGAGCGCGGTCTGGACGATGCCCGCGGTCACAGCGATGGGGTCGACCATGTCCTCCGTGATCCACCTGCGCGCAAGGGACGGCGGGCGCTTCAGCAAACGCGCAGCCAGATACACGCGACACGTAGCACGATGACGTACCGGTAGATCCAATTCGGGATGTAGAGTGCGCGGTACGCACCGAGTGCGGCGAGGTAGTGCGTGGTGATGGTCTCCGCCTCGCCCGTGCGCTGGAGCATGAAGAGTTGTGGGAGGATGGCCACGGACTCGAGGAAGATGGAGAACGACCAGAGCAGCTCGGGGATGGTGAACCGGTAGTGGAAGAGCAGCGCGAGCACCGCGCACGGTCCGATGAGGTACTCTACGCGGAACGTGTCTATCGAGGGGTCGTGCGTTGGCCTTGAATACGGGATGGGGCACGGAGGGATTTGCATGAGAGCGAGGTGTATGGTGAGCGTTGGCAGGACTAGCCGGCGCGTACGTTGGTTGCACGTACCTGTACTTGTACTTCATGAGGTAGAGGACGTAGCAACTACTTGCGATGAAGAATATTTTCATGGCGAAGTTGTATAGAGACACCCAGTCGTAAAACAGATCGAGGTAGCGCGTGATGAACACCGTGGCGTAGAGTGCCTGTGTCTTGAACGAGATACCTGGCGTGGTTGCGTCAGACCGTCTTTCCCTCTTTCTGTCACGTCCGCTGCTCCTCGACGTCGTCTAAACCGCCGTCATTGATGGACCTACCTCGACATGACCGCGTTGACCGTATCTTCTGCAGCAGAATTAAGATGGACGCCAGATGAGACAGGTCCCCTACAATGTACGCGCCGTGAGTTCCACCAACCACTTTGACTCCACTGCAAGCGCATACCGAGCAGACGAAAGATGTTCATGACGGCGTGAAACAAAGAAGAGGACGCTCGAGTGAGAGGAATGGCCGAGAGGGAAGATGACGACGGAACGCAGGTTCACTTGCGACGTGTAAGTCCCACCACAAGCGCCGGGTATTTTAAGAAGGATTATTTACAGTCTACAGCTCCATATTGAATATTGAGGGCTTGTCCGCCCGCGCTCCGAGTCTGCAGTGAGCCTCTGACCTCCGACTAATCTACACGCTCCCACCAAACACGATGATGCGTTGGTTCTGATTATTCTTTCAGGAGTACGAGACGATCGAGGTTTCATATAGGAATCCATTGTTGAAAGCGCGGCGGTCGAAATGAGAGCGTAAAATTCAGCCCGGGACAGTAGGTCGACGGCGAGTTCTACTTGCTCTGTGCGTGTTAGCACAACAATCCCTGCAGAGAGTACCTTATCATAACTATCTGAGAGAGATAAGGTATGCGGGCATGCCAAGCACTCGTTTTTTCAAAGCTGCGAAGAAGGGCGCCAGTGCTACGTACAGTAGAAACTGTGGGCGCTTCCCCTGCATAGTACAAGAGCCCGACGGGCAGGCACCTCGAGCTATCGCGCACCGCCGGCCTTGACCCCGCCCTCGCCATGGCTCGCGGCAAGCACCATGTCGAGGACGCATCGAAACACACTCTTCGTCCCATGCCTGTACTTTCATTCATCGATCAGTTCCTCCCTCTGCTTTCTGAGGACAGGCGTGGCCGGTGGTCTTCTATTGGCGCGTTTGAAACATTGCCCCCTCGAGCCGATATTCAAATCCGCGCAGATCTGCGAACCGCTTGTTCGTTGCATCTCCTTAGAACATGCAGTGCACATGTGTACTGAATTCTGTAGCTCCTTACGCTCAACCAAAGGACTGAGGACAAAGGCTGTTGTCCAGGGTTCCTATTCCAACAGTCTTTCAAACGCGCCGTGCGTCCCTCTCGCTTGGGACAAGGAAAAACTCATATCTGCTGCTTCACACCCGAGCACGTCGAGACCGTAGGCAAAGCGGACATGAGTACAAGGGTCAAGTTCGGCTACGCCGAACTGTTCATTCAAGTCCTGCCTATTCCCTCTCTCGACTTCTAGGTCGATCTTAACCCTGGCGACAGCGAGGCAGGCCTTGCAATTCACGAGTTCATTCAGGACGCGGAGAACGAGAGATAGCTTGAAGAGAGGATGCGGTCCTACGGCTTTCACATCTCCTGCGCGGCCGAAGACTTCGCAAGGCAGCATTGCCAATCTTTGTTCACCGTCTCGGTGGCTGGTTCCCTCGCTAGGTTGTACCGCTGGGATCGCTCTGGCTGCATTGTCACGGAAGCCTTCGACTTGCACGAGAATCCGGACGCCTTTGCCGAGTTCCTCTGGGGATTCTCTCAAGTCTCAGAGGCGGGTCGCGGACACGATATCACGGTGCGGATGGGATCGCTGGAAGAGGAGGTCATATTCCGCATCGCGATCAGATATTCCCTCCGGTCGCAGCTCGAGGTCTCTGAGGAGGAGCTCGACCAAGCCATAGTCGCACATTATCATCCAAACCACGTCACAGTCATTCGTGTCGATGTGGACAACCCTGGACCCCCAACTACTCGGTCTCGCTTCTTTCTCGTATCTCGCCCAGTCGTATTTCCACGTTCGCTAGACGGTCGTGGCACTCGTGGCTACTGGGCGGTGGATACTGCCACTAAGCGTGCGGTGTCTTTGAAAGATACTTGGTGGACATACGCGCGCATGGAAACGGAAGGAGATGTCCTTCGCGCTTGAACAAATTTGGTGTGCGCTATGTTCCTGAATTATGTGTGCACGGTGATGTGCGCGAAGAAGACGATTCTCAGGGGGTCATGGAAGCCTGTGGGTCATGCTTGAGTGCTCCGCCGTCTTCCTATCTGACCTCATTCCTTGGTTACAGTGAATTTTCAAGAGACAAGAACGGTCGGAGTCATTGAATCGCCTTGGGCACGCCGTGTTAACAGAAAGCACGTCTACGTCAGCAAGAGGCGACATTACCGACTTGTGACCTATACAGTCGGTTGTACCTAAAGAAGCACCCGGGGCACAGAGGAACTCTTATGTCCCGGATACGACGTTCTGACCGGTGTGTCTCGTGAAGGGGTAGCATGCAATTTACATCATTATAACGACGGTTCTATAGCGATGCGAGATGCACTCGCCAAAGACTCGCGTATCCACAAGGACCTCTGTGTGTGTGACGTCGTTTTGGTGAAGGAGCCAGGCAATAGGGTGCGGAGGGACTACCTCATCGGCTGGGATGCCTCAGATCGAGTGAACGAGAAGGACGAATCCCTACAAACCGGTCGAGTGGTACGTTCAAAGCCTGATCGTCCTATTGAACTCGAACCATATATTCTCTTGCAGGGTCCTTTCTCTCCCTGCGAATGCTGCAGCCAGGGCAGGCAAAGGGCAGGCACACCTTCAATGACGACATGGAAGCCTTGATCTATGTCATCTTCTACTGCGCCTCGCTCTACCTGCCCCATGGCCTCGATATGGTGCAGCTGACCGACCGTCATAGAGATTTCTTCGACAATTGTGAACGCGTTAGCGGCGTCCTGCGTGGCGGCCCGGGAAAGTTGGCGAACGTCCTGGGCCGCGACTGGACGGGCACCGTGGGCTTCCAGAGCGCAGCATGCGTCGAGTGGCTCGCCACCGTCTCGGACTTCCGCTACCCCGCGGGGGTCGCGTCACTGGGACGCTTGCACCGACCTGTGGAACGCCGACCACCTAGCCGCGTGGTGGTCCGACTTCCTCAGAACGCACGAGCACGAGCCCGAGCCCGACAACCGCTCGGTCCTCAAGCTGACGTTCGGAGACTGACTTCTATAACATCAACTCCATGACGGGATTCGAGCAGCCGAGTTCTAGCAGCTGCACCAGTTCTTTGACGAAGCGCGGGGCAGAGCTCGGGACCCACGACGAGGGCGAAGGTGGTCCACAGCCAAAAGTCCCTCGACAACACGATGCGGATGCCGCCGTGGCCCGATCTCTTTCTGCAGGCTCTCATTCCGCGCCGCCTGCCCCTCGCTCTCCCGCCCCGCAGCCGCTCGGCCGTCGGCGCAGTGAACGGATTCGCGAGCGTCAGAACCGGCAGATACCAGTCGTTGTCGCACCTCCAGTTCCTCCACCAGCACAACCTGCATCCCGTTCAAAACTTGCCCCAGCAAGACGCCGAACTCAAGGACGTCCCCGCAAGGGTAGGGGATGAGATGG
>CCBP010000208.1:2845-27420 GCA_000765035.1 Trametes cinnabarina | reverse complement strand
CGCTTTGCTCATGATATCTCGTCGCTAAGTACCCGGATTTTCATGTTTTACTTATCGCTCCTGGGATGCTTTCTTTGGCTTGCGCAGCTGTTATCATGCACGACATATCGCTTTCCAGCATCTCGTACCCTCTGTACATGTACACGACCGACAGCGTTCTATGTCTCGCGCCAAGACCTCGTAAACCGGCACACATCTTGTTGGTGCGACTGGTCCTGGTACGTGGTGTTGTTTTGACAGTCAGTTACAATTCGGACGAGGCAAGCTGGTGCTATTAGCTGAGTTCAACATCGCGTGCGTCGCGCAACTCAATAGCTCTCCCGAAAGCAAGCCCCTATACTATGAGCATCCAGAAGGCTGTAGGTTCCTTCAGCAGAAGAACAATGACCAAGGGATAGGACAAGTGCCGGCGCGACCAGGGTCCAGCACTTGCCGCTCCTCGCGCAAACGTTCGTGCCCTCAGCCAGGCGGCCAAAGCAAGGTCATCCTCGCACGTCAGTGCCGTATACATATAAGCTTTGGATGTCGATGGTCATGTTGGCCTTGTCGCCAACATCTTCTAATCGCATTCGCGGTATCTGGGGCATTCTGGCCTCCCAATAGGCCAACACCGCTCGACCAGGACTCGGACGTTATGCACGCTCGCCAAGTCAAATTATCCACATTCCTCCGGCACACGCTCCGGACTCAAATTCGCGCAGCGCCACGTCAGGACATATACATGCCGGAACCGATTCGGACTCCATTTGCTGCCTCGGCGCTGGTGGAATGAGAGAGAGATGATGGGAGGGAGGCAGAGTGATAGACGGATTGACATTGAGAGAGAGAGAGAGTACTACGAGACGAGTGAGATACACGCAAGAATTACTAGTTGCATCGTTATGGCGCACCGGGGGACAACCGGGGGAAATCATTCGCAATACCGCCAGGAGGTGCGGGAGTATGGTACCGGTATCAGTCAGTGGGGAGAGTGAGAGAAAGAGACTCGGAGAGAGACACGGAGATGGTGGTGGGACACGTGTGCATCTCGGGGCTACGTTGCACATTCAGACGCGAGGCGGGAGCGGGAGAGAGACGAAAGGACGAAAAGAGTTGGGGCGAGGAGGGGGGCGATGCATAGAGTACCGAAGCAAAGAGCGGCGGCGGGTACGCGCGAGGACCAAAGCGTAACAACGATGTCGTGTCACGCCCCGCACGCCCCGCATAAACTAACTTCGCCAGACAGAACGAATTCAGCAGAAAAGGAAGAGAAGTAAACGGGGGTGGGTGCGAGTAGGAGAAAGAAAAGACAGCTTAGGTGTTGAGGTGTGGTGGAACGGGCGGGGCGGGGAGGGAGGACTGCAATGAACGAGGCGAGGGGGACGAAAGTTCAAGGTTATAAAGAACGAGCAACCAATAGCCCAAGGTCCGCGCGCGCGTCGTGTAGCAGCGGCCGGAGTACCCGTCGCGTGCTCTTCATACGCTCGACCGTGCTCGAAGGCGGGATGAGACAAGGGGTGTAGCTGACTACGTAGCCGGGGTGGGGAAGCCTTCATCCTGCGACAGTTTTGCTCGAGCGCCAGTCAGGACGGAAAGGAGCGAAACAGAGGCGCAGCGCGGCCGGCAGGATGTCGAAAGGATGATTTCAGTGGAGTGGTACATTCACGGAGCAGCATTTGAGGACATCCATCATGGGGCGCAAGCACTATACGATTATGACAGGCAGCCGAGACGGACGGTGGGACAAGGGAGAGATATAGACGGGGTATCCAAGCAGCCACTTCATCATACAATGACAGCTCTCGCGGCGCGGCCAGCAACACGGGGGTATGATGTGGTGTGTTGTGTTGTTCTTGTGTTTGTCGTCGTTCCATATATCATCGTCACGTCCTTACGCCGACGCCTCGACCTCGCCCGAGGGAATGTCCGCCATGTCGACCGTCTCCTCCTTGACCTCGGCCTTAAGCGGGTTCAGGCTCTCCTCGGTCGGCTCGATGGCGCTGGGGGGCTGCGAGTTCGCCCCGTTGCCTCCTCCAGATCTGCGGCCGCCCGAGCCGCCTTGTGGACCAGAACGCGGGGGATTCGCGCACCTGTCCTTGCCATGCGCGATCCGCAGGTTGGCGTAGTCCTGCTTGTTCTTGATCCCGTCGATCGCCTTGATCGCATTCGAGATGTTCGTGAAATTCACGAACGCGCAGTTCCTAAGACGCAACCCGTCAGCACCGGACGACACCACTATGCTCCGAAGGAAACAGCGACTCACTTCTCCTTCAAGAAGTTGACGAGCTCGATCTCCCCGTACTCGCCGAAATCGCGGCGGAGCTTCTCCTCCGTGAACGTATCAAAGTCCTCGATGTTGCCCACATACACATTTCGCGTCGCGCCCGAATGGACAGCGAGCGCGAGGGCAGGCGGCAGCGGACCCGAGTTCTTGCCCCAGCCGATCTTAAGCCGGCGGTTGTTGAGCGTCAAGCCCTGGTAAGACGCAACCTGGAAGAACGTCAGGGCCGCCGCAGGATCCACGAACGTGACGAACTACGAGAAATGCAGGTCAGTCGCAGATCAGGCCAGAGCATGGAGATAACGCGTACAGCAATGTGCTTGTCCTGCATGTAACGCAGGCTCTGCAAGACGCCACCGCGGATGGCGTTGCACAGATCCTCTGTTGTAGTCTCAGGGTGGATGTTGCCGAGGTATACCGTGCGGTTCAGGCTCTGGCCGCCAGCGAGACTCTGCAGCGCGTCAGGAGAGAAGGGCATGTAGGGGGAAAGCGGCGACGCGAAGGGGTTGTTGCCGGAGATTGGTGACAGAGCTGCAGACTGCGCGACAAGAGACTGCGCAGCCGCGGCTTGGGCAGCCTGTGCGGCAGCCTGCTGCGACTTGGGGATATATGCGCATCGGTCCTTGCCGTAGTTGACGCGCTTGCCTGCCCACGCGGGCTCCGTAGGAAGCGTATTCACGACCTGTGCATAGTCACAACATGAGATCACGTCTGTGAAGAGTATCCACGTGCCATTAGGCTCACCTTGGTCGCGGTCGAGATGCTCAGGAAGTGGACGAAGCCGATGTTCTTGTCGCGCACGATCTTCACCTGGTCGATCAGCCCGAAGCGGCTGAGATCATCGCGAAGCTGCTCTTCCGTCATACTCTCGTCGAGGCCGCCGAGGTACACATTCCGGCTCGCGTTGCTCTGCTGGATGGCGAGAGCGACCTGGCTCGGGACCGGGGAAGGCTTACCCCAACCGATCTTGAGTTCCTGCCCGTGGAGCGAGAGCTTCTTGATCAACGCATCTGCGTGGAACGCCGCGGCCGTGGCTCCGTCCAAGAAGGAGAGGAACACGCAGGACTTCTCCGGGAGCACGCGGATGGACTCGAGGGGTCCGAAGTGAACTAGGTTGAGAAGCTCGTCAACGGAGGCCGTGGCAGGGAGGTTGCCGACATAGACGGTACGCGCAGTCGCGTTGTTCTGTGCCGACAACGCGGCAGTAAGCGCGGCGGGAGAGTACGGGGATGCTTGGGGGTTCGGAATTGTGAGAGAGGGGAGGCGCTGCTGATTTAATTGCTGCAAAAAGAAACAACAACAATAAGTCGGCGTATTCGGACGAGCGAAGGTAAGTAAGAACAGGAAATAAGCATGACAACATGTCGTCGCTATATGCATCAGCAGAGTGAGGAACAATTTTTGCAGTCTCGGCTCACTAGAAAGACTAAGCTTGCTTGTTCGGTTCAGGCATATTAAGCACAACCACGAAGCAACCATTCCGACAACTCGCTGCTGTATGCTTCCAACACACCATGATTCTCGCGGAGCGGCATGATGTGTGCGTGCACACCGCGAGATACCTCACGCCCCGGAGATGCCATAGGTAACAATAGCATTGTGAGGCCTTCAGCAGTTTCCAGCGGACCAGAACAGTCCCCCTCGAAGCAACCATGAGACACTCCGGCAAAGACGACCACCGGCCACGACCATATGATAACCCCGCGCAGCACTGTGAACGGTGACACTCACCTGCGCGAAGTTCGCCATCTGCCCGTTGTACGCGAATTGTCCCAGCATGTTCATCTGCGGCAAGCCCATGCCCAACATGTTGTAGCCGTTGAAGCCGTTGTACGGGTTCGCGCTGTTCGGCGTCGCGGAGGGAGGCTGCTGCTGCTGAGGGGTGTACGGCCCAGCGGTGTTCGGGCTCATCTGGCTGGGCATGCCGTTCGTTGCCACGGTGGTGTTGACGCTGAGAGACGGGGTGGAGTAGAGCGGGTTGCCGTTGAAGCCCGTCGAGGGCGAAGGGTTGTTGAAGGCGTTCTGGGAGAGGTTCGCCTGGGGGCCGTAGCCGTAGTTGGCAAAGGCATCGCGGTTGACGGCGGATGCGCTGGCATTCGCCGCGAGGCCGTTCATGCCGTTGTTATGGCCAAACGAGGTGGGCGACCAGCGGGCCTTTTTGGCGTCGGGGCCGCCGACGGTGTCCATGGACCTCTGTGGGAGTGTGTGAGCTCTGGGATGCGCTGGCTGAGAGGCGGAGGGAGCGGGGGCGGGATGCGGACCTTCATCATATCGATGTCGAACGCGGCGTAAGGCTGATACTGGGAAGCAAATGCTGTCTGGGAGTCATCCATGGCGAGCGCGGGAGTGCGAGGGGACGTGTATGAGGAGAATAAAGGAGAGAAAGCAAGTCAGAGAGCGTGGGGGATGGCCGAAAGCAGGGGGCGGGCGCAAACGAGTGTGGGCAGAAAAAGACACGCACAAAAAGAGGGCGAGTGCGGGAGGATGGGAGGATGGATTACTTTACGAAAAAGCTCTTGCAAACGGTGAATCTGCGAGCCCACCCCGCGCGGAAGAATGAAAGTTCAAGAGAGAGAGGGAGGAGGACGAGGAGGACGGTGAGGAGGAGAACGAGGAGGAGGAGACGAAAGCAGAAAACGGCAGAGCGTCGCGCGCGAGCGACTCTGCTGATGGTCGGTACGGGCGATCAGCATCCCACGCGACCGCACGGACCACCTGCCGACAGGGGTATAGCTTTTTGCCGCGGAGATGATTCTCAAACACAACAACAACATCGGAAATGGGGATTCGACTGGTATCTAAAACCCCTAGGTACATACAAGAGCCCAGTCTCACAGCTTCGACGCAGCACTCGGAGCGGGCGGAGTGGCGGCGGCGGAGGCCTCGCTCCCCGTGTTTCAACACCCACGAGATGCACTCGTCCACGAACTTCTCCTTCACGCCATCGGGCTCATTAGCCAGCTCGTGGAAACCATCCTATCATTGGCGAGTTCAGCGACGGTGTCACTGCTCGCAGGAAGATCAGCCACGCACCGGAAATGGCTTCAGCTCCTTGTTTGCCGCGTCCACTTCGTTGAAGAACTCTTCCGCCGCTTTGATGTCACCTGCGGAGACAAACAGTTCACTTTCAACGTAGCATGCGTCTGGAAGACGACGCTTTCCGCATCAATTAGCAAGCCCTGAGGGGACCAGACCGTTCGCCAGTATAGCACCGCTCCTCGTCGCGAAGGATGCCTCAAATGAGGCAGACTCGGCTGCAGGGCATCGAGCGACACCAGCTGCCCGAGACAAGACGTACACCAGGAGGTGGGGTCTCGACATCGCTCATAGCGGGTTCCAGACCTCTGCGATCGGGATGCTATAGCGCCCGACTGACCAAAGCCATGCTAGCAAGCTGTATGGTCGCTCGAATGACGGCCAGAATGTACCCGTGGCGGAGTGCCGCGTAGAAACGCATCCGACGACGCGCATGTACTCAACCCCAAGCGTCCGCCTGTAGAACGCGTCGTTGCCTAGCCTCTCAAACACAACACCACGATCAGTCTGATTGATGAAAAACTCACCCGATCAGCAGGACTTCCTGATTTTGTACAGGAGGGGTGTATGGCAAACGATGGAAAGAAAGCCAGCTGAGCGCGCACGTCACGTCGAGGTCGAAGACTTCATTCCTCAAGATGAGCATTATTGGCCGCTGAGACAGATTTGAATTGGATTGGCTTCGTTCTGGTGTCCTATGTCTCTGTATATGCAGTCAGAGTTTGGGAGATCGGGTGCTCATAGCTGCTGTTGAGCGTTGATGGGAGTAGGGCCACGGCCCCACAATATAACGACAACTCGATGATTGAATCGGTATGCAAAGCTCGTCGTTGATTGACAAAACAGCGTCATCACGCCACATGAGGTCCCCACATCGAGGTCTATAGTACAGTACTGTTTTGAGAGATCCGTCGAAATTAGCATAACGGTCCGACGTCGTGGATTCAAGCACTCACCCGATAGGTATACTAAGACATTGTGTGACAACATCGAGCAACGCCATTAAAGGCATGAACAGCCCTGCGCCAATGGTGTGAAAGCAACAAAACGATACCAGACATGATAGCGGTGATAACAAGTTCGCACAGGCAGGCGTTGAGAGCAGAGCACCCGGTACAAACGACAGCGTGAAAAGGACCGAGAGCGAGTTCAGGGTATCTTGGAGGCATGAACCAAATATGCCGCGATCATATAAGTCGAAATGGACGGTATTTGGAAAGGGACGATGACAGCCACCGGCAGGCACGATCGACTGTAGGAGACCACCAAGTAGTATGTGCGCCAACTACTTGCGCTGACGGACAGAAGAGCCGATTGTGGACCTTGCGCCGTTGGCGGCCATTGTCTTAACGGACGGTTTGTTGATGGTGACGGCGGCGGCTGCGGCGACCTCCATTCGGCTCTGCTGCTCACGGATACGCTGGCTTCGTCGCGTAGGGGGCTCACAAGGCCGCGCAAAATGGCCTTCACGAGCACGCTTCGATCGAGACGAGGATGCCGCGGGTTGGCCGTTGGGGCTACGACTTCGCTTGCGACGGAGGTGGCCAACTGCCGCAGTGTCACTACCAGGAGGGTCTCTCTCACTGCGCTGCGACTCAGGAGATGGGACAGGTTCGGAGTAAGGAGAATCGTCGTCCCAGTGGTCAAACATGTCGAGCTGGTGGACGGTCCTGTCGTCCCGTTCGAGTGTGTGCGTCTCGAGGAACCGAGTCCAATATGCGTCAAGCGTTTCGGGCTCCCACTTCTCGCCCATCCCGACCGGAACCTGGCTCCTAAATGGCGTATGATAGTCCAGGACGGTTTCGAGCCACTCCCTGAACCCAGCGCTGCCAAAATGCACACGTCCAGTGATGTCACGAGAGCGGGCGTTGGAGATCTTCGCATCGCCCCCAGTTGGCACGTCCTTTATCATGACGCGCTTCTCGAAGAACGCTCTGTGAAGCCCCGTCAAGTCTTCTGCAGTCAGATCGTGTGGAAGGTAAAACAAAGCGCAATAGAGGACCACATAGACCAAGGCCTCCATATCGTCCTTGAAGGTGTGTTTACCTTGTGCAAAGCTCGGCCTGAGCATTCGTATCGATGTGAAGGCCCATGTTCCCTGGTGCAGTGTGTCAGATGTGTGGGGACGATGTGAAGGAGAGCGGCCAGCTCACCGTACGACCTGGCTGCAAGGATTCACCCTTGTCATCCACACGGTCGGATGCATCCCAGTCGATTAAGTAGCCTTTGCGAATTGTCCGTCCTTTCTCCTTCACAAGAACAATATTGCCGACACTTAAGTCTCTATGTATCCTGGAATCTTTGGCGAGGGCGTCTCTCATCGCTGACGATGAGCGTGTCAGGTGAAGAGACTCGTATAGATTGAGTTTT
Organism: Trametes cinnabarina; assembly: GCA_000765035.1. Lineage (NCBI taxonomy): Eukaryota > Fungi > Basidiomycota > Agaricomycetes > Polyporales > Polyporaceae > Trametes > Trametes cinnabarina. Next base: position 19,754 of record CCBP010000208.1, on the reverse strand, counting down.
GCAAGACATACCAATGAATGCGTCATGCGTTGAATGCAACAGCTCTTCAGTTCCGCGCAGCGTTCTAAGACTGTACCCAACTGTATGAGTGACCAGCCGATAGTGTCGCCGCCTGCTGACGTATACATCTCGACCGTCGACGCGTCTTTTCCAAGGCATATTGACAAAACGGTTGGTCTGTGTCTCTTGCAGCATATGTTCTATGGGGACGATATACATCATCGCGGAATCTGCCACAAAACAGAATTATACTCACCACCCGTTTCTCCATTCTCAAGTACGTCTCCATGTGTAGCCAACGTCGGTACATTGCGCACGCCCAGCTCGTTCAGACGCTTGAGGACATCCCCTTCGACCTCTTTAGCAGAGCATGTCCGCCAAGTGTCCTTGAGGAACCCGATCTGTTTTGAGGAGGCGTTGACTGCCCAATAGCCCCGAGTGCTCCGACCGTCGAGCGATAGTGGAGATACCACTGGACGGGATACAATGTAGGTTTCTTGGCCTACCGAGCCAGGCGATTGCGAGGATACGCGTATCGATGTAACGTGCTCAGGTTGGTAATGGGCAGAGACGGCCTTGTCGAGCTCCACTCCCGCAATGTCTAGTTGGGATGCCACGTAGTCACGGACAACGGTCCTAAACAGGCTTTCTTCTGCTGGAGAGGCTGGCCGAACTGTGTTGTCGTGGCCGCGGCCAGCAGCAGACAGACGAGAGAACCTCCACAGGAACTCTGCAAGAATATCTGGACGTTCGCGAACGTCGAAAGCCTGAGAGACGACGCAGCCCGAGCGATCCCAGCGATGAAGTCTCGCCATGGAGCCGGAGAAGGAGATCGTGAACAAGAAGATACGTTGCTGGCGCGCGAACACTTCGACAACGCAGGCGAGATGGTGGCCATACGTGCGATTTACATGTTTGTACTGTGCAGAGACCTTCCGATACTGCGCTTGATCCATAGTGTCATCAACAAGGAATTGGCGAGTGAAGTCGTGACTAGCGAGGGTGTTTGCGGGGGCTGCTGGGTCAGGGTCGACGAAGAAATCATCTGTCGGATCAGCTGCAACATGTATGAACAGTTCAGCGTAGCCAAATTCGACGCGTGAGCCTTTCCGAGACCGCTGAATTGCTCCTCTGTTTTCGACAGCGAAGCAGCATATGTGTGGTTTAGCATATCCTAGACGCAGGGGGCGGATGCTACGCTGGAAGGTTTGTTCAAAGATGAATCCCGGGCACCGTGATTTGTGCTTTGTTTTCCTTCTGAGAGCGTGGGTCTGCACATATAGTCAGCAGCAATGATCCACACCAGTATCCTAGCACGTACAAGAGGTTCATAGATCTCAGCTTCACTACCAGCACGGTGTGGAACGCGGCTGAAAGCTTTCCGAACGGACAACATCTCCCGCCTACTGTCAGTTGTTTGAGGAAGAAAAGTGTCGACAAATAGAAACACAGGCATAGGCCCAATGACATTTCTTTGTGCGTCGTGAATGTGTCCTCGATTACGAGCCATGGCGAGTAGAGGCTCCAGACCGGCCGTGCGGGATAAGTCCAGGTCCAACGCCATTGGGACGTTATAGATACAAGGCTGAGGAGTCATTTCGCAAGTATCACTTGAATGGGAGGTCGAGTAAACAACGGTTCTTTAAGCGAGAAGAAACGCCATTGACAGACAATCGAACATGTTAAGACGACAAAGGCGGGAGAGGGAAACGCAAAGAGACTCAGGACGACTCGGTCACCGGTTCAAGTTTTTGGCGCTTCAGCAGTATTAATGAATAGGCGCCATTGCAGACACCTGCTATAAGTACAGTGCTTGAACCGACGTAACTTATGCAGTACTAGAACTTACAAGTACTACTACGTAGTAGTGTAGCCAGCCCGACTGAGACTTGACGAAGTTCGCACATGCAATATCACCCTTGTCATTTGGACATAATACGCATAATCTATGGTCGCAAACAGGTACTGAGGTAGAGGCAACCGAAGGGAAAGCAGTAGTCTCATCGCTCTTAATCACTGGCAGCTCGTCGTCGCTTAGCCGGCCGTACCAAGCAATCTCCTACTGCAATCGCTGCTTTTCTCGCTCTCCTCCCTGCGTTCAACCATTCCTATGAAGAAAACATGTCAGCGAAGATATCCAATCCGCGAATCCCCGCTTAAATTTCCCGTACACGTCGTGCCTGATCAGAAAGGCTTCTCCAGTGAATATCGAAGTCTTTGTCATCTGCGTCAGGATGAGTCTCCATGAACGCTTTCTTACATGTATTTCTAGTGGTTGGAAAGTTGTTGTGGTGAGTTAAAGTCGCGTATGTTGTTGTGAAAGCCGTACTTTGCGCCGTGATTGTCCGCCACTAACGACTTTCTCTTCTTCCCAATTGCAGTGGCACCCGCAGCCTGACGATCTGCATGCACAGCGCTTGATCCACTGGCCACAGGTTGTGCGGGATCAGTAGATTGCTGTTCGCAGCTGTTCCCGACAACGTCTACATGACAGAGCTGTCCAGCAAGATCGAGACGGTGGGTAGCTAGAGAGAATGTCGACATCGCGTCCTCTGCAGCTGACGACTGTAAAGGCGTCATCGGAGGCAACGTAGCGTTGGAACCTAGGAGATGCACGCCGGACTGGACAAAATTAGTCGTCCGATATTCAGTACATGGGATCGCGTAGGGTGGAAAAGCGACATACCTCTGATTGCATCGCAACAGACTTCGTGGGAGGTCCAAGTCTCGGAGGCAAATACCGGGCCGTTGTCACGGTGCTAGCAGTAGTCGCCTGATACGTGGATCCTCGAAGGGCCCTGGAGGTGCTAAAGCGCAGAAACTGTTGGTGCTCCCGTATGTTGTCGTGTCGATTGTCGGTACAAAGGTTGCGGTTGTAGATGAATCCGCTCCAGAAACGATCCAACCCCTCACACGACCATTCGAAGAGATCAGGCGAAGACATACGGTCAGCGTACTTCGGGGGGCTAAATGAATCATAGACGCCTTTGATCCAGGCACAGAGATCCGGGCAATCCCAAGCCACATCTTGAGTGTGTCGTCTGTCGTCCATATCGGCGCGTTTACCCTTACCTCCCTCAAAAGCAGTACCCCGGGGCTTGCAATCGTCGAACAAGGCCTGTATGATCACTGATAGCGACTGCCCGCCTCCTTCGGAGTGCTGTAATAGCAAAAGTCCGCAGTAGAAGACAACCCAGAACATCGACTCCATATCATGCACGAAGTCGTGGGGACGCCGCAGTTCCCGTTTCAGGTGCATGTCCTCCAGCAGGTCTGTGGCAATGAATTGCCACTGCAGCTGAAATCGAAGTAAGTCGATTTAAGCTACAAACTCGGTAGAAGGCGTGGAATTGGAACACACTGATGGACGATACTTGCTGCGTAGATGGAACCTGCTGCCTGAGATACAAGACAGATCCCAGTCAACGAGGTAGCCCCTTCTATATTGCGTGTCTCGAGTGGGGTCCTTGAACAGAATGATGTTGCCGGGATGTATGTCGCGATGAAGGCGCTTCCCGTGCTTGAAGGCATCTTGCAGCGCTACTCGCCGGGTAGTGTCAGTCATGTGCACATACGTTACCATCATTACAAGCGTGGGCCTGCTTACCCGTGAAGGCGTCGTACATCCCATGGAGGAGCTCGTGCGTACCGGAAAGGTGTAGCAGGCTTTGTCCCGCGATGTCCAAAACTAACCTGTAGTGGCGACGTTTGACGACCCACTTCTGTACCATCGCCCTGCTGCAAACCCAGCCATATTTGCTACCCAAGAAGTGTCGGGTCCACGTCGTATCAATTACTGGGCAAAATCTGGTTAGTGTTTAGCTCATATCAGGCTACAATCGTTGTACATACATGGTGTCGAACGTAGGTTCAACTTCGTCGACTCAGGGTCCACGACAGGAATATCCCAGTCGCACACGACGGAGGGTATATTGCGTACGCCTTGCTTCTGCATGAGCCGCAGGATGTCGCCTTCCACTTCGCCGGCATAGTCGTCGTCCAATCGCCAAGTGTCCTTCAGCAGAACGATTCCAGGCAGCCCGGTAAGTGGTGGGTAAATCGCTGCCCAATAGGCACGAGTAGAACGGCCCGTCAATGAAAGGGGATTGGTGAGAGGCCGGGAGACGAGCAGTTTCTCGATGCCGCTATGGCTGACATGGCCAGGGAGTTCGATCGCTGTCACCGATCCAGGCTCGAAGTGCATTTTCCGACACTCTGACTGACCATCGGCTGACGGACCGAGTTGGGAGAGGATGTGAGCATCGAGCGCTGCCGCGAAAGCTAGGGCCTCGCCGGCGGTGGCAGGTTTGACAGAAAGGTCATAACCGCGTTCGGCGTCGGACAAGTGTGCGAAGCGGAAGAAGAACTCGCAGAGATCACGAGGGTTCTCTTTGTAGTTGAATGACTCTGACACAATGAAGCCGGCGCGATCCCAGCGCATGAAACGAGCAGTTTTCCCGCTGATCGAGATCGAAAGGCAAAAGCGGCGATGCTGGCGTGCACAGATCTCTATGGCGTATGAGATGATTTGTCCCAGGTCCTTGGCCGCCTCCTTGTACGCAGGACCACGTCGATCTGCCTTTTGCCTTCCCAACGTGAAGGCCCAACATTCTCGCGCCGCGCCTACAGGAGGATCGAAGAAGAAGTCCATGACTTCTTCGGCCTTGACTTCGATGAAGATCGCGGCGAAGCCCATGTCGGTGAATGCGTCCAACGGTCTCTGTGCTGCCCGCCGTTTGACCTGCACGAAAGGGAGATGCTCATTGGCGTAGCACACGATGTCGGGTTGATGTGACCCTATGACACCTCCGCTCTCGTCCCTCAAAGCAGATGTGTTCCGAAGGGCGAAGCCAGGGCATCGTCCGCTATGCGGTCTGGTTGGGTGATCGGGGGCGGGATTTATGGCCTGAATCTGACGAGTGCAACAGTGAGACCCCCATTTCACAACAGCTGCAGATAGAGTCACGAGCTGCCGATGACGCTATGCACATACCAAGGGCACATAAATATCCGACTCGGCCCTGATCTCGGGGATATCGTCAAATGCTCCCTCACAAGGCGGCATTTCGTGTAGCTTTTCCTGGGAGATAGGGAGAAAATCGCGCAGGAAGTGCTTTGTCGGCATTGGACCTAGCGCGACACGTTCCGCCTCTTCTGATAATCTGATATAACGGTTCTTGCTGTCTTTCTCGTCAAATCCGTACGTCTGGGTACTATGCTCGGTACGGGCAATGGGTGTGTTCCAGGCGCCGGTCCCTGACATCGCTGGTTCGCGAGACTGGCTTGGCTCAGAAAAGAGGGACTGCTGTGTGGACTGAGAGGACTGAAGGGGGGATGTCAGGTTCGAGATGCAAGATAAGGAATGGGATTGCACGCACATACATGTCGAACACATGGTCGTAATCCATCGCAATATCGGAGGTGAGTGCAAGGATGCCTCTGGTAGTGCGGATGTGGCAGGATTGTCGAGCACGACAGGGAGTGACGACGGAACCGCGGTTACGTCTCCAAGTGAACCGTGGTTATACGGGCGGAGGCATCTGTTGTTTCTGCAACTAGGATACCTCTCCCACGTCTGTCAGAGAATAGGAGAAGTTCATGGACGTTAGCGGGCAGGCTAGGGCGAATTTCAGGAGAATGTGCACAGGTATATAGTTGGGTTGTACGTACTAGAAGTACGCCAGGATTAGTATTATTGTTGTTCAATTGTGGTCCGGGCGACGATATTGGGCAAGACTCGACAGAGTCAAATTGGCATTGCCTCAGCGAACTGACCCCTTGCCCTTGTGCATGAATTTCACGGCAGCATCTCACGCATTACAATAGACTCTGTCATATGATAGAGAACTCTGGAGATGCCGAAGAGCGATGAGCGTCAGAATACAGAGCCATAGAACACGGTGTAGAGGACTGGTATGCCACACTTACTGCAAGAAGCATAGACGAGCCGCGGCGCTATTGATGGATTGCAGGGCACTGAGGGCAGTCGTAGTAGACCCTGCCTCTATACGTCAAGATCGTGACGGTGATCATCGGATGGCAAGGTATGATTGTGAATTTGCACCCGCACAAATCTACGTAACCCGGAGATGTCTTGGAGAGAGTGAGCGCAGGTCCGCAGGAAGGGCAGGGTAGAGTCGGATGCACATGGGTATCGCTGGGTATTACCGGGGCTACCCATAGAATCCTGCAATCGCAAGCAAGAATATTTCTAAAAGGATTCGAGGCCACGCACAGCCTCAGACGGAGTCACTGGGAGATAGCCAACGAGTCGGCGATGGGCTTGATTCGAGGTTCATGTCCCACCAAGTTCAGCCCCCCATTGGCGCGAAGACAAGCAACGGTCCTGCGCTACGTGTTTATTCCGTTGTTCTGCCCAATGAGTCACGATACACCACACTGTGGTCTAAGTCATGTCAAACCGATACCAGACCCTCCAGCGGCTGAGTACAAGGGCAAACGGCGCATCAGCGTGCCGCCGCGAAGTTCTGTACATTCTACAACATAGCACAGCACTTTACCTGATTCGGACACGTACGGATGGAAAGGAGAAAGCAAGAGACCGAGAGGACCCGGGATTAGTGGAAAACGCAGAAGACCTCATATGCGACCGGGAGTATAGATAGCGTACTAGGAGACACAACTGGTATCTGAGACCCCTATGTATAGGCCAGAGTGAGGATTCATAGCTTTGACGCCGCGCTCGCAGCGGGCGGAGGGGCGGCGGCGGAAGCCTCGCTCCCCGCCTCGACATGTTTCAACACCCACGAGATGCACTCGTCCACGAACTTCTCCTTCACCCCGTCGGGCTCATGAACCAGCTCGTGGAAACCATCCTATGATTGGCGAGTTCAGCGACGGCCCCACTACACGCAGGAAGATCAGACACGCACCGGAAATAGCTTCAGCTCCTTGTCCGCCGCTTCCACTTTGTTGAAGAACTCTTCCGCCGCTTTGCACGACGTCACCTGCGGAGACACGCTGTTCAGTGTCATGTTCGAAGCATGCGTCCAGAAGACGAGGGCTGCCGCATGGAGTCGCAAGAGGAGACCAGACGGTCGCCCGCGGGCTCCAGTTGACATCCAAGACGCGCGCGCCTGCATTGCAACGAGCGACACTGCCAGCCTCTCCAGGCCCCCGAGACAAGACATACATCAGGAGTCGTGGTCTCGACAGGGCTCATAGCGGGTTCTGCGGACGGATGCTGTGGCGCCAGACCGGCCAGAGCTTTGCTAGCAAGTTGTGTGTTCGCCCGAATGACCGCCATGGTGTGCCATTGGCGGTGTGCCACGCAGAAACGCATCCAATGACGCGCATATACAGTACTCAACCCAAAGCGTCCTCGCGGACAGCGCCTGTAGCACGCGTCGTTGCCTAGCCTCTAGAACACAACACCACGACCAGTCTGATAGATGAAATAACTCACCCGATCAGCAGTGCCGTGCACGATCAGCAACTACATTGCGAGTTAACATGAAACTGGAGCAGAGAAAGACTCTGCGGCCTACCGGTAGGCTCCGTGGCCAGTTCTTGTAATCATTCCAAAGCAATTGCTCGCCCTGTGCACCTTGTAAGTGAAGTAGTACAGTGTCGCACACTCGGAGCGAACGTACTCCACTGAGCATATCATTCAAGCCCTTCAGGGAGCCTTTCTGCATCATAAGCGGGTCGTCCGCTGCAGCCGCATGCGCCGCCGGATCGTGCGACAGGTCCTGCAGGCGGCAATATGAATTCATACGCAGAAACAAAGGGCACATGTACGAACCTCAACGGCTACAGGCGCATCAACCAGCAAATTTGGCAGCAGAGCACTCGCCTTGCCGCCGATGTACCGAAGCAGCTTCGGCGCTGGGTACGTCTGTAGGAGCAGCGGGCTGGTCGCGATCACCCCCGAGAGCAGCTTCACCGTCTCTTGCGCAGGTGGGGGCGATGGGCGGGTTGCGAATGCAAGCGCGAGACCTCCACCCTACGACACCCGTCAGATTCGCGACAACTCATCCCTGACGGACCATCTAGCACGACCGTGTTGATGACTCACCATCGAGTGGCCCATGAGGAAGAGCGGGAGGCCTGGGTACTCGCTCCTAAGCCTCTGCACCCACCACTCGATATCGGCGAACTGGTCCCGCCAGCTCGTCTTGCCCCATGCGCTCTGCTTGCTCTTACGCTCCTTGTCGAGCGCCGTCCGCCCAAAGCCCCGCTGGTCGTACGCGAACACGGTGATGCTGCGCGAGGCGTACACGCCGTGCGCCCACTCGTACCGCGCGATGTGCTCGGCGAAGCCGTGCACGAAAAGCAGGACCGCGCGTGCGTTCGGGGCGGAATACGTCCTAGTGTAGAATTGTGACCCATCGTATCCGGGCAGCCAGGCCTCTGTGTAGACGGGTTTTGTGGAAACAGAGTCGCCAGGAGTCGACATCGTGGCCGTTGTGATTGACGTCGTTCAAGTGAGTGTGCGCCTGCATTGCGCCTGCGCCAGTGAATGTCCGGCGACCCGGAGAACGATTGTTTCCGGGAGCGCTTCCAGATTCAGGTCATGGGAGACTGTAAATTGCGACTCATTCGTCACGAAGGAGCCCAGCAATCACCAGATGGATGGAGAGGTAAGTGTGTAGGTTTCCTGTGGGACACACCGAGGACATTTCCACATGTCCTGACCCATAACATGTTGAATACATAGTTGCAGCCTGAAAATATTTCCATCGTATATTATGCGTGAGGACATCGTAAAATCATGTGCTGCTCATACAATGTGTTCCTTTTGATGTTCGCATAATGTTCCCTGAAGATACATCCCAATTTTATTCTTGATGAACCCAGCATGCTTAAGACCATGGCCGCACTGCAGACATTCTGAAGACATTGATTATGTTACCACTATGTTTTGGCGAATATCACATGTTGTTCATGTCAGCGACATGACACATGTTGTCTCTTGTGACATGTGTAATTTGAGCAACATGATACAATCCCATTGTCCGAGTAAAAACATGAGCTGAAAATACTATATATACCTTTCAATGGTATGCACGATGTCCAGAAAACAGACATGCAGCTTTCATCATATATGTTAACCGCATGTCTTGTAGCTAAGCATTTAGCATAAATGGTGTTGGCATTATAGATGCTTCCCGACATGTCAGCAGTATGTTTCAATTTGTACATGTGTTCAACATTTTTTTCAGATTCCAGTCATGTATTCAACATGTTAGGGGTACAAACATGTGAAAATGTCCTCGTATGAAGGTCGACATCAAGGGTAGCGCTATTACCAGCGCTTGACTTGCAACCCATTGTCGACAATACATTGGCGATCAGGAAGTCGGGGATGATAAGACAAAGCTCATTCTAACATGGAATTCAGTGCCGTACAGTGTACACTACTACTGTTGAAGTTCACGCGAGAGGAGACGAGTAGAATAGTAATGTATTCGTGTACTAGCGAGGAGCTAATATACTAGAGTGCGAACTAAGAGCCATAGTAAGTAGAGATAGAAAGAGTACAATAGACGGAAAGGTATGAAAGTAAGTAAAGAGAATCAAAGTCCGAAAAGTAACTACCAAGTCCGTTATCAGTCAAAGGCCGTTATCTCCAACACTCCCCCTCAACTCCGCGTCTGATAAGATGCCGAGTTGTTTCCTCAGCGTATGAAAATGCTCGCGCGCAAGGGCCTTCGTGAACAAGTCAGCTACATTATCATCGGTCGGCACGTACGCGAGGGCAATGGTGTCCGACTCGATGCATTCGCGAATGAAATGGTGGCAAATGTCGATGTGCTTAGTTCGCGCGTGGTGAATGTTGTCCTTCGACAGCGCGATTGCAGACTGATTATCCGCGTTAAGCTTTGTGGCTTGTTCTTGCACGAAGGTCAGCTCGGCTAGCAGTGTACGCATCCAGATAGCATGTCTGGCTGCATACGAGATTGCCATGTATTCCGCCTCTGTTGAGGACAGAGCCACGACGGCCTGCTTCTTCGAGCTCCATGCGATGACACCGCTTCCGATCAGGAACGCATATCCCGAGATCGACTTGCGATCGATCGGGTTTGCCCCCCAGTCTGCATCTGAGTACCCTTCAAGACGCAGGTTTTGATAGTATGCGCGTGCGCGTGGCTCCCCCTTACGTCCGTAAGTAATGCCATAATCGAGTGTTCCCTTCAAGTAGCGGAAGACTCTTTTTAAGGCTGTCCAGTGCGCAGGACCTGGGCGCGAGCTGAACTGGGAGAGCGTCTGCACAGCATAGCTGATGTCGGGTCTGGTGCCTAGTGCCGCATACATCAGCGTGCCTATCGCTGCCTGGTAAGGGACGTCCTTCATCTCAGACAAATCAGCGTCGTCCGGTTCCTTGAGCAGCCGGACGTTCGGGTCCATGGGCGTGCTCACCGGTGCGCAATTCTCCATACCATAGCGCTTGAGTGCGCTCAGGATGAACTGCGTTTGGCGCAGCGTGATCGAGTGGCCGTCGTGTGAGACTTCAAGTCCAAGGAGCAGGTGGGGCTCTCCGAGATCCGTGATCTTGAAGTGTTTTTGCAGGCCTGCCTCAAGCTCGGCTAATGACTCCTCGGCGTCTGCAGCGGAGATCATGTCGTCGACGTGAACACCAACTAATGTTAATCCACGTTTAGTCACCTTGACATAGACGCACATGTCTGAGTCTAGTCGTCTGAAAAGCAACTCCTCAACTAAGATTTGGTTGAGGTGTTGATTCCATTTCCGACCGCCTTGTTTGAGCCCGTACAGTGCTTTCTGCAGTTGCAGCACTCTTCCCGATCCATCGTCGTAGCCTGGTGGCTGATGCATAAAAATGACCTCATCGAGATCTGCATTCAGATAGGCGCCAACGACGTCATGCTGCCGCAACTTCATCCCACGCTCAGCCGCAATGGCCACCAGCATCCGGAGAGAATCCATACGCACCACAGGAGCAAACGTCTCAAAGTAGTCCAGCCCAGGTACTTGACTGAACCCTTGTGCGACAAGACGTGCCTTGTAGCATATGATTCGCCCGTCTGAGTCGCACTTGAGGCGGTACACCCATCTGCACCCGATTGGGGAACGATCTGGTGGCAAATCGGTGACCCGGAATGCGTTGAGTTGCCGGAGCTGCGTGATTTCTTCGTCCATCACGCGCTTCCATTCCGGCCACTCTGGCTGTTCCTGAGCCTCCCGTAAGTTGCGCGGCTCATTGGTGGACTCGGTGCCTGTCAGCGTGAGGACACAGGCTATGTGCACCTCTTCTAATTGCACTTTTTCTCCCGTTTCACTGAAGCGCTTGTAGTCGATTCGAGCTACCTGATGCAGCTGCCTGCCTCCCGCCACCGGGCCGGCGGCGACTTGCTCAGGCCTATTCAACGACTCACCCTGGACCAGTTGTGTGGGCGCTTGTTCAGGCTCGTGGCTTGTGGCATGATCTCCGGCCCGCTCGTCCAACTGATTGGGCTTCCCGGATCTACTCTCCCCCTCGAGCGGTGTCGGAGATATGAGGTCGTAGTCTTCATCCTCAGGTTCCGTCACACGCTTTGGAACAGCGAATATGACATTGCGTGATTTCCCGATATGTCGACCCACCTGATTGTAGTAGAGCCACGCCTTACTGCCCGGAGCGATCCCGACGAAGTACATGGACTGCGATCGAGGGTCGAGTTTCGATCGCTTGTGCGGTGACGTCAAGACCCAGCACTTTGTTCCCCACTCCTGCAGATCCCCCACGCTCGGTTTCTGTCCGGTCCAGACCTCCTCCGGCGTCTTGTCCTTCAAAGCACGTGTCGGCAAATGGTTCTTGAGGTAGGCAACGTGTGCGACGGCTTGCAGCCACAAGAACTTGGGCAGCCCAGCTGCGATCCGTGCTGCGCGCACACGATCGAGCAGCGTTCAATGCAAGCACTCGGCAATCCCGTTCTGGGCAGACGAGTCAGGCGCGGTGGTGTCGATCTCGATCCCCTCGGCGCGCAGATAGTCGGTGAATTCCTTCGATACGAACTCCCCTCCGTTATCAAATCGCACCTTCTTGAGTTTACGCCCGAATTTATTCTCCACCAGCGCCTTGTAAGCCTTGAAATGCCCGAAAGCTTCTGACTTGTGCTTTCCGAAAGCGATTTCCGTGTGCCTTGAGTGCCCGTCCGTGAACGCCCAGAAGTACCGTTCACCGCCTAACCCCAGCGTGGGTGCATCCCCCCACGTGTCGATCACTGTCAGATCGCTGATCTTCCCGATCACCGTGCCTGACGCCTTCGCGTATGACGCCTTCGTCTGTTTCCCCTGCACGCACCCCTCGCACTGGTCCTCTGGCAGCTCCGACTCGTCGACATCCATCCCCTCCACAAGCCCCTTCTTCCACATCGCGACCACCGTTTTCATGCCCGGGTGACCGCCGCGGCGCATGCGACATCGGCTGCCGGCGCTTCGATCTCCCCCTCGATCTGGTAGAGAAAATTTTCCACCCGCCGGCCCGACCCGTACACCCGGCCCTTCTCATTCCTGAGACGGATCTCCCTGCCGTCCATCTCAACCTTGTGCCCCGCCGCCTCCACTCGCCTGACCAAGAGCAAGTTGTACGGCACACCTGGCGCGTGCAGGACGTTCCGTAGGGTTAGCGTAGTCGGCTTCCCTTCGTGGGTTAGTCATAGCCAAATCGATCCCCGCCCGAGAATGGGTGTCGTTCCAGCACCGCGGAGTGTTCGCCCGGGCGTGCTCTCGTATTCGAAGAATGCGCGCTGCTCGTGTGCGACATGCGAAGTGGTGCCTGAGTCCGCAATCCACGCGTCATCAGTAATGGCCGGGAGCGCGATCTCACCTGGGCCCTGCGCGGCGATTGCGGCGCACGAGTAGTCGGATTCTCCCTCCGATTCCTCCGCCACCATCGTCTTCCCGCCCTTCCCATTTCGATCACCCTTCCGACCCCCCTTGTCGCCGCCCTTCGAACCTCCTCCCGCTGACTTCTTCTCGTGATTCGGGCAGTCACGTTTTAGCCCCGGCTTGCCGCACTTGTAGCATAGCGGGCCAGTCCGCTTCTGATTTGCCACAAGCGCAGTGTCCGACGTCTGCAGCCGCCGCGCGTGCTCCCGAATCCGTCCCTGAACCCTATCGGCATCGCCGATCTCGTCATCTCGGAACGAGGCGGCAAACACCTGCCAGGACTCGGGCAATGCCACCAGCAGCATAATCGAGAATTCGTCATCAGGCACTTCCCGCCCGAGACTGATGAGGTCCTCCCTCCACTCGATCATTTGCTGCAGCCACTCGTCCAAGTCCTCTCCGTCTGAATACCGCGCCGCCGCGAGCTTGCATCGAATCTCGATAATCTTCGCAAGGCCCTTGGTTTCGAAGTTCTTCCTGAGCTTCTCCCAAGTGTCGTGGCTGGTGCGTACACTTCTGATCAGCTTGATGACGCTCTTACTGACCCGCAATCTAATTGCGCTAAGCGCCGTCCGATCCTTCTCCTCCCACTGGTCCATCTCCGCCTGCTTTTCCTTCGTCACGGTCTCTTCCTTGTCCGCTGTGGGCCTCGCCTTCTTGCCGCTGATGTACGGCCAGAGCTTCGCCTCCCACAGCAAATCCTCCATCTGCGTCGCCCACGTCAACCAGTCCTCCGCCGTGTCCAATGGCGAAACTTTGGCCCGCATGATAAGATCCGACATTCCGAGGTGATAAGATAAGACAGCGATCAAAAGAGTTAAGCAGAGATTCGTTTCGTGAGTAAGTCTTGTTTCCTGGTCAGAGTGACTCAGGGCTCATAACCTGTTGAAGTTCACGCGAGAGGAGACGAGTGGAATAGTAATGTATTCGTGTACGAACGAGGAGCTAATATACTAGAGTGCGAACTAAGAGCCATAGTAAGTAGAGATAGAAAGAGTACAATAGATGGAAAGGTATGGAAGTAAGTAAAGAGAATCAAAGTCCGAAAAGTAACTACCAAGTCTGTTATCAGTCAAAGGCCGTTATCTCCAACAACTACCAGGTAGCAGATGATGCCATAGCCAGTTGGAATCACGGCGGGCATCCGACCATATGGCACCGAACCAAATCCGGTACATAGTCGAACGGAGAGTTTGCCAATATCACGGCTATGCGCATCGTGTCATATCCATGACTTTTTGTTGTTCAACAAAACATTGATTCCGACTATTGACCACACAAAGCAAAGATGTGGTCCGTTTCGGTGCAATAGTCATCACATATGCAGGACAAACGTGTCCTTCGATTCCGGCGCATAACTCGCACATAGCCATGGCATAATTAAACTCGCCGTTCCACTATTTACCAGATTTATGCAGGCGCTTTAGTCCCGAATGCCTGCCGTGAATGTTTGTGTTAGTTACCAAAACACCCACCTGGGATGCAGGTGATAGTGAGGATATCGGAGGCGAGGGGGCAAGGGCAAATACAAGGGCTTTGACATGCTGGTTAGCTGCCAGAATTCAACATCGGTTGAGAGAGTCTGTGGGTATAGTGATGAATCTTGACACAGCATAGCGAAGATGGTATGCTGGTCAGAAGCGTGATCGCATCGTCATTGCCGCGTGCACTATGTACAGCCCTAGAGGGAGGAAGGGAGGTAAAATCAAGAAGTCTAGTGTCTGCAGTGTGGTGTTAGCCATACCATCAGAGGGGTAGATCAATGGAATCACCCACTGAATATGCTGACCAGACCTGTGAAGCAAATAGCTGTTGATGCGCGGAGACACCATGCACAACGGGATACAGGTGAAACAACCTGGCCGCAAGGAATTAGTATGATAGAATGAGATTGACAGCGAAGTTGGGAATAAGAATACGGGTGGATGGCAAGGGACAACAGCGCTTGGAGTACAAAGCAGAGAAGCACAGCCTATCTGTTCAACTACTGGCACCACTGGCACAATGATTCAATGAGGGAGGTGGGATGAAATCAAGAAGATGAGATGAACGGATGGGTGGGAAACAATGTGCACTATTGATGGGAAGGTGACGGGGTGAGATGCCAGGGCTCACTTGTGTCATTGCATCGAAGAGGCCATCCATGCTCACCTGTGGGGTGTGCCAGGCTTCATTGCAACACCTTGAACTGAAGAAGGGGCAGCAGCAGAGGCAATCGGTTGAGATTGCAGTGCGTGAATGCACTCGCTCCGGCGCAGAGGAGCAGGGCAAGTGTTCGGCGGGAGGGATGAGGCGGCAACAGCGATTGGAGTGAGATGAGACAGCCTGTGCATCCCCTTTGCGTGCCCGCTTCGGGGGACAACTACTGTGACCGATAGCAGTTCCGAGCTCGTGAACGCTGAATTTCAAATTATGTGAGACAGCATGGAGCAGCTCGGGCTCCGACCAGGGTGAACCGGATTTGTACAGGGCTTTCTTGCTGAGAGAGTGGACCATCCTGTCTTTCCTTTCCAAGATATGTGTTGCTAGGAAGCGAGACCAGAAGTTGTTGATGTTGTCTGGGGTCCACATCTGCTCCCTGCCAACCAGCATCGGCTCAGAAGAGTGGTAGTCCACCATGGTTTGGAGCCATTCTTGGAATGCTGCGCTGGCAAAGTGGATGTGATCAGTATAGTGACAATTCTTGGCATTAGATATCTTGCCAGAAGCCAAGCCCTGGAAGGTCTCGCGCTTGGCGAAGAAGCCTTCATATAGAGAATGCAGCTCTCTTGGCCCTAAATCGTGGCGCAAGTAAAAACACGCCACAGTAGAAGACGACATAAAACAACACTTTCATGTCATCTTTGAAGAGATGCTTGCCGTTGACTTCGAGGTGAGGATTGAGCATGCGTAGGACAGGAACCACCATGTACCCTGTTCAAAATCCTGAGCGGCTACGCATATGCACCTGAGTGCTAAACTCACTGTCCATCCTGTATGTATGGACTCCTCCTTCGATTCTCCAGACAGCTGGCAGTCAACCCGGATGACCGTGATGTGCCTTGCATGGTAGTGGGCCCTGACAGCTTCGTTAAGGACTTCGCCATGGAGCTCCAGTTGCAGTGCAATGTAGTTGCAGATGACCTGATGGAACATTGTCTGCTCTGCCTCTGATGCCATCCGGACAGAAAGATCATAACCCTGTCCAATGTTGGTTATTTTGAAGAACCACCAAAGGAACTCAGTGAGGATATCTGGATGTAACCATATATTGAATGCTTGAGATATAATACACCCGGACCGGTCCCAACAATAAATTCTTGCCATAGAGCCAACCAGTGAAACAGTGAAGAGGAAAAGACGATGCTGCCGAGCGAAGACTTCCATGGCAAAGGCAACGTGCGAACCAAACATGCGGTCGACCTTCTCATAGCGTGCCTTGATTTCAGGAAGTCGAGATTCATTTTCCACTGGGTCTCCACTGTCAAAAGTGCAGAGGAACTCATGTTGTGCGTTATCACGAGCTTCGCCATTCGGAGGGGGATCAATAAAGAAGTTGTCAGATGGATTGCCAGAGGCCTGGATGAAAAGCTCTGTGTAACCAAATTCGACACGGGAACCAACATGCGCCCGCTGAACATAAGCCAAATTCTGTGCGGTGAAGCAACAGATATGTGGCTTGGCATATCCCAAACGTAGGGGTTGTAAGCTGTGCTCGTAGGTCTGCTCAAATAGGAATCCAGGGCATCGGTACTTGCACTTTGTTTGTTTCTTTAATGCCATTACCTGCCTTGTGATGAATAGATGTGAGAGTGGGTAGAGAACGTCAAACGTACGAGGGGCTTAAATATGTGCGCGATGTTGTCGGTACGAGCAGGCATGTTATGGAATGCATCTCTGGATGACAGCATGTTGCTTCTGTCATCAGTCATGATGGGGAGGAATGTATTAATGAATGAGTGGGCTGGCATGGGTCCAAGGGTGTAGCACCGCGCCTCGTAGAGGTGCCTTTGTACATGCTGATACACCAAATCTACCTGTAACCACAATAAATATGGCCAAAAGCCTTCATTAG
>CCBP010000207.1:11043-23613 GCA_000765035.1 Trametes cinnabarina | reverse complement strand
GGAACTCCCTTGCGGGTGAGGCGGGTTAAGGGAAGGACGATCTCGGAGTAGTTGTGGATGAACCGACGGTAGAAGTTCGCAAATCCGAGGAACGACTGGATATCCCGGACTTTCCGGGGTTCCGGCCAGTCGAGAATCGCCTTCACCTTCGACTCCGCCATGGTCAGGCCTTCCGGGGACAAGATGTAGCCCAGGTACTCGACGGAGGTCGCGTGGAATTCACACTTGTCCGCCCGAGCGTAGAGCTTGAATTTCCGGAGCCTCCGAAGGACTTCCTTGACGTGCTGCCGGTGTTCCTCGAGGGAGTTGGAGTAGATGAGGATGTCGTCGAGGTACACAATGACGCATACGTCCAGGAGGTCCGCGAACACTTCATTGACGAAGCGTTGGAAGGCTGCCGGGGCGTTCGAGAGTCCGAAGGGCATCACGAGCCACTCGAAGGAACCGTACCGTGTCCGGAAAGCCGTCTTCCATTCGTCACCGGGGGCGATGCGGACGAGGTTGTAGGCATGTCGAAGGTCGATCTTGGTGTAGATTCGGGCTTTCCGCGGAGTATCGAGGAGGTCCGAGACGAGCGGTAGGGGATAGCGGTCCTTCCGGGTGATCTTGTTGAGCCCTCGGTAGTCCACACACAGGCGGAGGGAACCGTCCTTCTTTTTGACGAAAAGGACCGGAGCTCCGCACGGTGAGTTGGACGGCCGGATGAATCCCGAACGGAGGTTTTCTTCGATATACTCGCGCAAAGTGTCCAACTCCACCTGGGACAGCGAGTAGATCGGACCGAGGGGCGGAACCTTGCCCTCCTCAAGAGTAATCTTGAGATCATAAGGCCGGTGTTCCGGAAGAGTGTCTGCCTTCTTCTTGCTAAAGACATCCGCGAACTCGTGGTACTCCGGCGGGACTCCGGATAGGTCCGGGGTTTCCCCTTCGACCGACGAGCTGCGGGCTTTAACAGAGTCCAGCGAGACGGCTGACAGATTGAGAGTATAACTCTCTGACCCGGACGCTCGGCACGCACGCAGGAAAGCCGCGGCGTTGACCAGGGTGACCCGGGGAACCGACGGAGGAGGGACCGAGGGGTACGACTCCCGAGGAGCTCCGAGGAGCTCCCGACGGAGAAGCCGAGGGGGAGTCCGAAGTAACCGAAGGTACCAAAGGAACCGAAGGAACCGAAGGAACAGGACGTGTCGGAGGGGCTGTCCGGAATTGTATGCTACGCTTCTTCCAATCAATCAAGGGATTGTAAGCGGAGAGCCAGCTATAACCGAGAACAGCGGAGACCGACTTGTCGAGCGGGGTTACGAAGAAATCTACCGAGATGACTTCTCCAGAAGGGAACTGGATAGGCAGGGTGGAAATCCGAGAGATGACGTTGTTAGAGGTGCCATCGAAGAGTTGCAAACGAATAGGTGGAACCGGAGAAGTCGGAATTCCGTAACGTTGAACGAAATCTGAATCAATGAAGCAATGAGAAGAACCAGAATCGATTAAGGCGCGGAGGTCCGAATGGATGAGCTCGGAATATAGCGTAACATGAAGTGAAAGAGGGTCGGAAAGAGCAGACGCGTTGAGCCGGAGTACTGGGGGGAGCTCCGGAACTAGTCCCGTGCCGAGGGGGTCAACGCAGCCCTCGCCCGACACGGTCGGCAGAGGGCTGCTGACTAGTTTTTTGGCTCCTCCTCAGCCCCGGACTCTGGCTGGGCGTCCGAGGGAGTTTCCGGATTTTCGGAGGTCTGAGCGGCGCGGCCCTTTGCTGGGGTGTTAGTCTTCTTCGGGCAGACTGCGGACACATGTCCGGAGCCCCCGCAGAAGAGGCAAAGGTTGTTGGCGAAGCGGCGCTGACGTTCCTCCGGCGTAAGCTTGCCGTCCTTGCCCAGCTTGTCAGCGTAAGGCCTGGTGGCTTGTTTTGACGGGGTTTTCGGAGTTCCGGATGTTGCCCGAGGGGTTGTCGACGACGAGGTGGAAGGGGTGCTCCCTGAGGACTGACTAGGCCGAGAGGACGATGATGGTTTGGATTCTGAGGTGGACTTCCCGGAGGTTCCGGAAGATGACTTGGAACCTCCAGAGGGCTCCCGGGCTTGCTCCGCCTTGCGTTCCCAGTACCTGTGGTCCAGGGATTGCGCTAGGTTGCGGAGTTCCTCCAGAGAGTCTGGCTTCCCGACCTCGGAAATCCGGTCCTTCAGGCGAGCGGGGAGGCCCTTGTAGAATTGATAGCGGAGAGCGGCGCGTCCCCAGCGGACTTGCGTAGCGAGGCGATTGAATTGCATAATATACTTGGCAATCCGCTGGTTGTCCGCCATCCGGAGGTTCTCGAGGTCATGTTCGGCTTGTCCTGTAACGTCGTAGGGGCCGAAATTGACCCGGAGTTCCTCCTGAAACACCGCGTAGGAGTACAGGAATTCCGGCGGATTACCCGAATCGCGCTCCAGGAGGTAGGGTTCGAACCACGCGAGAGCCATTCCCTTGAGGTAGGAAATAGCGTAAGTGACCTTCTTCTCGTCGGTGTCGAACGTCCTGGGGCGAGCTTTGAAGACCAGTTCCAGCTGTGTGAAGAAAGAACGGAGTTTCGAGGGATCTGACCCGTTGAACTGGTCGGGTTCCCTGACGTTGTGGCGTTCGGACGAAGAGGACGGAGTTCCGGACGGTGCAGCGGAAGCGGCCTGGGTAAGCCGGAGTGTCTGGGTGAGCAACAGCATAGCCTGTGCCAGATCCCGTTGAGGGTCAGAAGTGGATGCGGGAGCGGGGTCCGGGAGGTGCGGTGGGAGATCTCGGGCTTCCGGGACTGGCGCGGCGGGCTGGGGGCTCTGCCGAGACGGAGTGACAAAGGGGTTGTTGGGTGACGTCCGCGGGTTCTCGGAGGGGTCAGGAGGAGGGTTGACTGAGGTGGGCTGGGGAAAACCGAGAAGTGGAGCTCCGGGAAGATGGGACGGGCCCGCCTCCGGAGTTCCGGCGTTCGACTCGGCTAAGGGAGACTGAGTGGAGACGTCTAGGAGAGGCTGAGAACCCGCGGGACGAGTAGGAGTAGTTGGGTCCACAATGGGAACTCGGATGCGACGCGTGGAGAATCCGGGCCAAACACCTTCGGGTTCGGATGACATGACGAGACCCTCAGTGTGAGTTCGGATTCACTGTTAAGACGCGTGCCACCGTAGGGCAGAGGGGGAACGAGCGGAAGTCCGAAGGGTTTCCGAGGGAGATACCGGAGTATCCAGGGGCACAAGTGGCGGGGACTTCGGCGAAGCTATTGGCAACGCCCTGAGCGATCTCGTCTAAGTGTCCCCTATTTACTAGAGGGCACCGACAAGAGGGACGGAGGGGTGACGGAGGACCGATGGACGGCAAGCGGAGTTCCGGCGAGAGGTCAGAAGGGACGAGAGGATAGATTAGAGTAGAGTAAGTACAGAGTAAGCAACGAGATAAGCAACAAGAATCCGAACTGAGACAAAGGCTACTACCAGCGCTCCTTATATACTAATGGCCTTACTAGTATCGTAAGGAGTCTCGCGTCATTAGTATCGGAACTTCCGGTAACCCGAGACCCTTGACGTCACACAGGCTCGGGGATCCGGTAGGTCCGACACCCTATGACGTAAGACAAGACGAAGGGATAAACCAATAGGGGCGGGTATGACGCCGTAGTAGAAAAGTGCTAGACAAACTACTTAAAAGGTAAGAGTGTAATTCCCGTCGGAGTTTCCGCGAAGTCCCGGCGAAAACCCGTCGGACTTTCGAGGGAAGGGCCCTTCAAGTCCTTCGGGGCACGGGACGTGACAATTAACTCCGGAACTCCGGTTTCCCGCAGTCCAGACTTGCCAACTCCGGACCCCTAGCTCCGCATTTTTGGACTTATGCATTTCATATTTCAGATTGCGCCATGTGTTCGTGATTGCTGCACTAACAATAAGCCTATTGTCTTGACCACCTCTATAGCCTTCCGTTATCCCCTTTTGGACTCCTTATTGTCTCCTTAACAATAAGCCTACTTGCTATTTATACTCAGCTGGAATATGGTAGCTACTCAGTTCGGATACCTTGTTACTCGACACTGTCCTCTGTCATCTGTAACTCCTGCACTCCTTATCCACTTGTCCGAACTCCGGATGTACTCCTTTGTAACCCAAACTTGCTTGTCTGAACTCCAAACTTATCCCTCCTAACTCCGGACCTAACTCCGGACTTATCCTCCTTAATTCCGGACTTAACTCCGGACTTAACTCCAGACCTATTCCCTGTAACTCCAGACCTATCCCTTATGACTCTGGACTTATCTCCGGTAACTCCGGACTTAGCTGTCAAAACTCCGGACCTAATCCTCCATACTCCAAGCCTACCTCCCCTACCTCTGACAACTCCGTACTCCGGTAACTCCAGTAAACTTGAGGACACCTTAGGAGGTTCTCAGGTGCATTGCTAATAGCTTCGCCGAAGTCCTCTTTGTGCTGCGCTTCCGTCCGGGACTCCATACTCTGACTTTCCCACACCCCGGAACTCCGCATCCCGGACCTACGCCAGCACGGTCCTAACAGAAATGAAGCCCTAGGAGCTGTTAGGACCGTGCGTACCCAGAGTTCCGGAGTTACGAAGGGGAACAGCGATGTTGGAGTGCGGACCGGGATTAAGTCCGGAGTCCGAGGGTACACCTGTGAGGACTTTCGTGAAGCTATTAGCAATGCACGGGTTCACAACAATTGTCCTCTATTTCAGATAGGATGGACTAGATCTTCGGAGGAGAGGATGATGGGGGAACGGAGATGGGACTCAGGTCTTAGGAACGGAGAATGGGACTAGAACAGAGACAAGGCTAGGCAGACAGAGTTGTAGCCAGAGTTGTGTCCGGACGTACGGGGTTGGATTGGACAAGGAACGGAGGAGACGGAGTTATGAGCTGGAATATGAGATATTCAAACTGAGTATCTAGTACATTCCAAGCCCAGTATAAATACATTGGAGGCTTATTGTTAAAGATGACAATAGGGTGAAACAGAATATGATGGAGGAGAGCAGAGTCCGAAGGGTAAGTGGAAAGACAATAGAAATGAACATGAGGCAATGGCGCAATCTAAGACCTAGGTTAGTATTGGAGATGAGGAAGTCTGGAAGAACCAGAGTACGGAGCTAATGGAGTAATGGAGTCGGGGACCCGGAGTTGTAACTCTGGGATTGGACCTCGGGGTTGTAGCACGGGATGTAACAGGAGCCCATAAACTAGCCCACTGTGTTATATGTGATTAATATAAGGGAAAGTCCACCCAATCAAAGCAAGAACAGGAGGTATGAGTAGGAGAGAAGAACCTCAAGCTTGTATATATATCATGTAAACTTTTGCACCTAGGCAGCAGGGGCCATTTTCATCACCAAGCTGTTAGACCCATGGCCTACTGGCTAGACCTGCCACAGTTATAAGAAGTATGCCCCATGACATCTGTGAACCCAACTACACAGGGCCACTGCCTGGCCTTATTAGCTAGACTCTAAATCAAAGTGGAAAGGCTATTTTTCTTTTTATCTGCAACTATCTACATCTTCAAGTAAGCTATCTACACACATACTAATACATGTGGTGCTGTTGGAACTGTGGGAAGGTTAGAGTATGGAGTCCTAAATAGAAGTGCAGCACAAACAGGACCTAGGCAAAGCTATTAGCAATGCACCTGAGAACCTCCTGAGGTGCCCTAAATTTACCAGAGTTATTGAAGTACAGAGGATCAGATCCGGAGTTTTAACAGTTTAGTCCATAGTTATTTGAGCTAAGTCCGGAGTTATGGGTGATAGGTCTGGAGTTCAGTCCGGAATTAATAGAGATAAGTCCAGAGTTAGGTCCGGAATTAGGGAGGATAAGTCTAGAGTTTAGACAAGTAGATTCAGGTTACAGAGGAGTATGTTTGGAGTTCAGACAAGTGGATAAAGAGTACAGGAGTTACAGAGGACGTAGGACAGTGTTAAGTAACAAGATATATGGACTGAGTAGCTACTGTATTCCAGCTGACTATAAATAGTAAGTAGGCATGTTGTTAAGGAGATAATAAGGGGTCTGAAAGGGGATAACAGAAAGGTTTAGAGGTGGTTAAACACTAAGCTTATTGTTAGTGAAGCAATTATGAATGAATGGTGCAATCTGGAATCTGATATGCACAAGTCCAAAAATGCAAAGCTAGAGGTCTGGCGTTGGCAAGTCTGTACTGTGGGAAAGCGGAGTTTCAGAGTTATAGTCACAGCCAAAAACAATGCACCACTTGCTATCTTCAACGAAAACCACCTTGTAGCTTACAGATTTTTGACTTGCTCTTAATACAAATACCACATCCATATAGCATGCCTTCTGGTTATATTGATTGTTGATTTGCAATCCCTAGGAGTGCACATTTTATGGAGAGATTTGCCAAAGTTGCCAGGCATCTGTAGTGACATATCAAAAAAATGGCTATCCTAGTGGGGAAAAACTACAACAACTCTATGAATCCTCACTATCTACCAGCCTTCCTCCCCTTCACTGTCTTCACTCTTTCAGGCAAAGACCTGTACCACAACTTCTGTACAATGCGCCATAATTCTTCCACATTGCGAGGATGGGGCCAATTGTTAGGACGTGTGCCACTGGAGGGGTGGAGAGGGTGGGAGGGAAGTCCAGAGGGAGTCTGAGGGAGATCCTAGGAACTCCAGAGACATGAGGGGTGGGGACTTCAGTGAAGCTATTGGCAACACCCTGAGTGATCTCGTCTAAGTGTCCTCTATTTACTAGAGGGCACCGACAAGAGGACGGGGTGAGCGGAGGTCCGACGGATAAGGGGCGGAGTTCGGATGAGAGGACAGAAAAGACGCGAGGATGGATTAGAACAGAGTAAGTATAGAGTAAGTAGCGTGGTAAGCAATAAGAATCCGAACTGAGGCAAAGGCTACTACCAGTGCGCCTTATATACTAAGCGAGGCTATAAAAATAGTAAAGGGTCTTGCATCATAAACATCGGAACTCCGGTAGCACCGAGGCCCTTGACGTCATGCAGCCTCGGAAGTCCGGTAGGTCCGACACCCTATGACGTAAGACAAGACGAAAGGGTAAACTAATAGAGGCGGGTATGACACCATAGTGGAAAAGTACTAGACAAACTACTAAAAGAGTAAAAATGTAATACCAGTCGGAGTTCCAGGGATGTTCTGGGGGAATCCCACAGGACTTCTGAGGGGAGGAGCCCTCTAAGCCCTTTGAGGCACGGGACGTGACATTCGCTTGAAGATGGAGGAGTACCGGGCACGCCTGCACACCCTAGAGAAGCAGACCCGACACTTCCCAATGCTCCTAAAGGCCCGCGTAGAGCAGGCGAAGACACGACCACTGCTCTTCCAGCTCAAGCAGAGGGGTGTGTACTCAGCTCAAGCACGGATGTCCGCTTGCCTGCTCGTCCTTGCTGGATGTGCCCAGGACCAGGTTGGCGAGATGCTACAGGTCTTTGGTCAGGTCTTTGGATGACCAGTGAAGGACAGGATGAGTGCACACACCGTGAGGAGGGCCATCTTTGAGGGAGGCCATGTGAGCGACATTCAAGTCAGTTATGAGATGGCTCATGCACTGTGTGAGTGACACAGCGACAGGCTAGCAAATGTGCGCTGACTCTGATGTGAGATATAGTGTTCACTCTTAGTGCTGATGGCATGACTCACAGAAAGACAAACCCAGAGGCACACCACATCGCTGTTCGTCCTCCCAAAGCCTACACTACTCCAACTGGTGCATCTGCATCACCACCAGGCCTGCCATGTACTGTTCAGCTCCCACATCAGCGCCTTCTTGGTGTTGAGTCTGCTCCTAACCATCCCAGTGAGATGCAGCTATCCGGGTGGAAGGAAAAGTTCCGTCAGATTATCAAGGCTTATAACAACTTGCCGCTTGCTCCACGAGTGAAGAAGACAACCATGATCAAGGACAGCATGATGAAGATCTGTGGGATGGGAGGTGACCACGCAGCTGATCAGTTTAAGACTACTGGGCTGGTTGAGTCTTGAAAGAAGGAGGTGACATACCTGGTCCTTGCACGGGAGTACTTTGGCTCGGATACACCTGTTACATCGTCAGCCCTTCAATTTCAGTACAGCTGTCAAGGACGCAGTGAGTGCCGCTGAAGGAGAGGTGTCCTGGGCAAGCCTTGCAGAGGATGCCTGTGTCTCGGCGATGGTCAAAGCGACGAGACATACGACGATCACAGCTGGGAAGTCCTTGTATGAGGCCTTATCCAATGAGGAGAAGCATCCGTTGAATCTCTTCCTCCGTCTTGGCTGTGCTATGCACAAGGAACTGAATAGTGTCAAGGGAGGAAACCCAGCAATGATGGCAACATGGGCAGACCTCGGAACCACCCTACTACCCGTTCTTCTTGCCAATAAGGACAACTCTGCTGTCCTACGCGACGTCGACCTCAACACCATACTAGGCGCAACCTTGCCACATCTCAGTGATAAGCTCACAGCTGTGGAGCTCCGAGCTTTCAAAATGTCGGTGTGCAGAGGTGTCAAGCTTGCAAGCCTTGCAGGTGCAATTTTCAATCACAAGGACAACAAGAAAGGGCAACAGGATACTTACATATTCTATTTCCGGGAGCTTGTTGGGCACTCGCTCCGCTTCCCGGATACGAGCAACATGCAATACCTGTCACACTGTGATGCAGCCGCTGAGCTCCTTGTTCACTGTCCGGAGTATCTCAGCTTCCTGGAGATTGTCAGAGATTGCAAGGAACGGGCAGGATTCAATCACATGGAGGAGAAAATTTACCAGGGTCTGCGGGATCTCCCGACAGTCACGGAGCTCGCTGCACTCACCTTATATGCCCAGGCAGTCACCCATCCCTACATGCACACTGCATGCTGTCAGCAAAATGGACTCCTGCTTGGTCTATTCCATGGACAGCTCCTCGTTCATATCCAGAAGCTCATCAACAACCCAGACCTCCTTCTCCTAAGCAAAGGTGACTACTCAAAGGCTGCCTTTGATGGAAAGGAGTGGGAGAGGCCCGAGGCAGTCCATGCAGTGCTCAAGCTTGCCCCGTGTCTCCCCCATTTGAGGCACATCTGCATGGGCTTCTTCACTGGTGCTCTGAAGACCTGGATGCGGTTCTGTGTTGACTCTGAGGAGGGAGGCGCGATCATGTGCGCATCTAACTTGGACCTCAATGCTGCCTGGATTTCCTCCACCAACGACCACAATGAAGGCGCGCTCGGCTCCTATCGGGCATGGATGCATTTGCGGCCCAACGCAACTGAGGGCTACTTCAACACGCAGGCCAAGTGCCGCTACAATGGGACAGAGGACTTCATACAGACTCACATTGCTACGGAGGAGGACCCGAGGAATCTGCACTCTTATGGGCGCACGTTTGACTCGAGTGGGCACAAGGCACATAGGCGCAGGGAGCAGGTGAACTACATAGTCGCAGTGGCACAACAGACAGCACGCGAATACATGGAACGCGAGCAAAAGGAGAAAGCTGCAGCTGCCAAAGTAGAGGCCACCCAGCTTATTGAGGACCCGGACGGCCTGGCTCAGCTGAAGCACGATAATCTAGAAGAGCAGCTCGAGGTCCACAGGAAGCGCTTCAATGATAAGGAGGTCCCACTCCAGTCGAAGATCACAGTGAAGCCAGCGAAGCTTGCAGCTCTACGTGAAGCTCTCGCGCGTTACCACAAGCGGCCAGCTGATTCCAAAGTCATCCCGAGATAGTCCTTTATTGTTATGTATAGACACTAGAGTACATCAAAAGCATAATTTCCTCCATCCCCTCGTGTCGCGACCACACGCGTGTGTTTCCATGAGCTCGGCGTGAAGGTCGAGTGTCGCGCGTTGCCACTCGCGCGACGCGTTTCTCAAGGGGCGCGACTTTCCCACGACCACCTTCCAAATGAGCGCTTGATTACAACGTGGGCCACGGGCCTTGCAGGCGTTGCCGGTCCCCATGGGAAGAGAGGAGAGAGGGAAACGGGCAATTTGCAGGCAAAACGCAAGACGCCGGAGGGGCGGGGGAGTCGGGAGCTCGGCCAAGCAGCGGACGGCGGGGGAAGGGCGGGAGCCAATGAGAAGGCGGGGCGGGACGGTCGTGCATTTAATTTTGCAGAACAGCTTCGGATCGGAGATCGGCGTGCTCCCTCGCTTTTCTCCCCTTTCCTTTTCTTTTCTTCGTCCTCGTCCATCGTCGCCGTCGACGTCTTTAGTGTGCTCGTCGTCGTCGCTGTCGATTGTCGCGTTGTGTCCCCCTGGTACTTTATGCACTCTTAACCTCCACGCCTCCGGTCTCTCCCTCCGTGCATTCCTTCGCTCGCTTATCCCCACCCGCAACACAGACTATCCCTAATCGCGCTCGCACCCGGCCTGCGCGATGTCTCAGACGAACGCGACGCAGCCTACGCCCTCCGCGGGTCGGCCAGTGGGTTCTCCAGCTGCTGCCCGCCACAACGAGCAGCGCGCGGACTTCGAGGACCTCTCCGCCACTGTAAGACCTGCCCCCGCACCGATATCAACGGCGGCGAACCCCCTCTTCCGCAACGCCGTCTCCCTCCCCTCCTCGCCCACCCTGCGCGAAAAGTTCATGAGCACCTCATCCAGAGTCGTCCGCGTACGTGTGGTGGCCGATCCGCCTCTTTTCTTTCGTCGTACCACCCTCACCCGCCTCGTGCTGATCCGTTCCGCGTTCGATCCACGCAGCTCGTAGACGTCCGCTCGACGCCTACCAACCTTCTCTGGAACTTGTTCACGCACGCCTGCAGCCAGGCAAGTCTCCCCGTCTGCCTCTCTCGTCCGGCCAGCGCAGATCCCTGACCCCTTTTCAGAACAAAATTGCGCCGCCGACGCCTATGCTCGCCCAGTCCGACTCTGCCACTGCTCCATCTGGCGGCATCTGGGCCGTCTTCTCGTCCCACGAAGACGTGCGTCCATCCGCGTCTTCATCCCTTCGTCTTCTGCCATGTTCACCCCTCCTCCTTCTCTTTATAACAGGCGCGCGCTGCCCTCAGCCTCGGCTGCGACATCTTCTCCGTCTCTCCAGCTCTCGAGAGCGATCTCGCGTCTCTCCCTGCGCTCAAGCGTCTCCACCTCGACCACCCTGTGCGTCCCACATTCAAACTATACCTCCGTACTATGCGTTTACCATGCTCTCAGGAGCGCGACATGCCTCCGCGCCAGTCCAGCGCGTACCTGCCTCCGCTGTCCATCCCGGACATGTCGGCGCACGATATTTATTCCACAGGCGGTCCGCGGTCGCCGTTCAACATGCGGTCCAACGTGCAGGCCCCGCTCGGTGACCCTCTCGGCAGTATGGCGGCTTCGTATACCATCTCCAGCAACCCACCCAACCCGAAGACCAACTTTCGCGCCGGGGACTGGATGTAGGTAGACTGATTGTCGCGTCATTTTCGCTGGCTCACATCGTCTATGCAGGTGTTCCGCGCCGAATTGCAGCGCTCACAACTTCCAGTAAGCTCACGCGCTCTCGTCTGATTTGAATCTGTCTCACCTCGTGCGCAGGCGCAACATTGCATGCATCGTCTGCGGTCGCCCTCGCTCCGGCGGCGCGCCTCCGCTCTCTGCGGAGCAGGCTTACTCTCCGAACTACCCGCTCGCGAACCCCTCGCCGCGGTTTGCGAGCCGCTACAACGGCACTCAGAGTGCACCGCAGACCCCGCTTGCTCCGACGCCCTCGGCTGCGTCTGGCTTCCCTTTCCAGGGACCTGCTCACGGCGCAGGCCTTGGCGTCGCTCCGCCACCGCATGCGCACACGCCGTCAAAGGCTCCGCCGCCGCAGTACCCGCCGCTCACGCCGTCCGGTCGGGCACTGGCGGTCGGTGGACGCGTCCGGAACATATCGCGCGACCCGCTCTCGCCGTGCGTGATGTACTGGCCGGACAACGAGCCCCTGCCGGAGCCGTGCCAGATTCGGCCTATCGATTCTGCGCTCATGACCGTACGTCGCTCGCTCGTCACGTGCCTCTTTTCCGTATTTCCTGCGTGCTGATGGCGGCTTTGGCCGGCGTGTGCCAGCAGTACCCACCGATCATCAACACGGGGAACAAGGGAGCCGCCGAGAAGCAGCCCGGGGACTGGATCTGCGGGAAGTGCAACTACCATAACTGGCGCAGGCGCAAGGTCTGCCAGACGTGCTTCCCCTGTGCGTCGCTTTCTGTCGTCATCTAACCCAATCCGTCTTTATTGACCCCGCCTTCTTTCCAGACGCGGAAGGGAACGGCGACTCGATTTCGGCCGCGGTGCAGGCGGAGCGGATCGCTCTCCTCGCCAACGTCCTCACCCAGTTCAACGCCCTCGACATCAACTCCGCCCCCCCGCCCATCAGCGCCCCTCCCTTCCAGCTCCGCACTCACCGCAACCCCGTCGGCATCACCCACCCCGGCGCCCACATCCGCCCCCCAGCCGCGACTCCTCACCGTCCTCGCAGCACTTCCCCCTCCTCCCGCCCCTCGCCGTTCCCGACCACGAAAAGGACCCGTTACCTATCTACCAACCTTCAGGCACCCCCGGGCCTGCCCAGCAGCGGGGCAGCATGCCGAACATCCACGGACAACAGCCCCGCCCTCCCC
>CCBP010000202.1:20814-32275 GCA_000765035.1 Trametes cinnabarina | reverse complement strand
GGCTTCTCGCAATGTCACAAAATTCGCGGTGACGGTCACCACCATGCGGCGTCTGCGAACGTATGCGGCGAACGACATGGCGGTGGAAAGAGACGAAGGTCTGTCACGCCCGCCCGCGAGGGGTGTGTACATGAGGAGATCGTGCGCTGTCGTCTCAGCGGAAGGCGTGACAGGGGCTGCGCACGGCATTTTCCGCTTGGTGCACAGAAGGAAGTGACGAGGAAGAAGGGGGGCGAATATAGGGAAGTCGATGGCGAGGAGGGGCTGGGAGCAAGAAACAGGGCGATGGTGTGCGCATCCATACGCTTGGCGCCGGAGAATAGAGTACAAGGTTCAGGTCCCACTCGTCCGGAAACCCCCTTTGCGCTGGCGCCGCTGGGCATCCGAG
Organism: Trametes cinnabarina; assembly: GCA_000765035.1. NCBI lineage: Eukaryota > Fungi > Basidiomycota > Agaricomycetes > Polyporales > Polyporaceae > Trametes > Trametes cinnabarina. The sequence continues at coordinate 31,887 of CCBP010000202.1, read as the reverse complement.
AAACCGAAATGCGAAGCCGAAGGTTAGGACAAGGGTGCGGAGAGTGGACACCCGCAGCGCACGAATACGGCGCCTCACAGCTTGTAAAGTGGGCGGGAGAAGAGGCCGTCGTTTGGTGGCAAGTGACACTGATGGCGTGCACGGACGGACGCTGATGTGCGATGGCTGAGATGGGAGGGTGGGGATGGGCTGGCAAGAAGAATGGAGGCGTGATAGAGGACGATAGCACCCATGGAAAGGAGGATCAGATGCCGTTACGGCGTGCGCGAACTTTGTCTGTGGAAATGCCAGTTGCCTAGGCTCGCAGATGAGACCCGTAGGGGAGAACACGGTCGTCCGCTGATATCGTATGCTGTTCGGGCAGACGGTCGATAGATGAAGCAAAGACGCTTATGCAACGGGTAGATCGAGCGGAAAGGACCCCTTGTAAGCGCCCCACACGGCTGACGCGACGTACACACGGGTGGCAGATAGCAGCGTGGACACGACACGCCAGTCCACGCCGCCAATGCGCGCAGGCAGCCCTTGTCCGGGAATTGTGACCGTGCTCTTCGCCTATCGTACGTCGGCGGCAGAGGGAAGGAGGGTGCGAATGATTTTCAAGCAAGAGCAGTGGCTTGCTGAATACTTCGCCGCGGCGTACGATATTCGACAGCGCCGACAGATGCATGCAATCCGCCGAGCGAATTTTCACGGCCTTCTGCGGGTGATATCCATGTACCATGCAGAGAAGCGGGATTGGAGATGGTGCGTTTACGCGCGGGGATCTCGCAGGGGGCCTCCTGTCAGATGTGGTCAGAAAATCCAAGTAAGATGCGACGTTAGCGCGACGCGTCCGCAGTGCGAAGCACGCACGAAACCCATCCTCAGAATTTGTGATGATGCATGCGGTGTGCAATGCGGGTGCAGGCATCCATCATAAATTGCTTTCGTTTTGGCTGCACCCCCGCTTCACAAAAGGCGGCGGTGCGTTGCATGAGCGGGTGCATCAGCTTCGAAACCTCATCGACCTGGAAAGAGCAGTGTCCGGTCTTTGTGACTGGTCCTGACTCCTGCATACCTGATGTGCATGGTGACAGTGTGCTGCGGCGCCAAAACCCACTTGAAGAGATGTCTAGTAGATGACCGGACATGCATCGTGGCGGTGGCCGACTCGACGCCGAGTGACGAGGGGCGTACCGAGGCCTACTTCGCGAGATCAGCATGGAATTCGAAGGCTTCCAGTTAATCAGGCTTGAGACAACATGGAACGCACGGAATGAAACGAGCCCTCTTGATGCCGCGGAATTGCGCGAGCATGGATGGACGCGAAACTGAGAGTACCTGTTCAGGTGCAGGCGAACTCGGAGGAGTCAGCAGTCGTCTGCATCATGCCAGACATCCACATCATAGGACACTGGACGTCACCGGCGCAGTATGATGTGCGCGACGGTCTGAAAAGTGCAATCAGTGTTCTGCCCGGCTACCACGCTGTCCATCACGCAGCTGAAGACGCGTATACGTCTTGTCTTAGGTTGGCGAGCATCGCCCTGAACAGCAGAGTCGATGTGGCCTCTGGAAGACAGCTTACGAAGGGGCGAATGTAACCTGAAAAGAGGAACAATGGACGATCAGAGCGCCAGATGGTCCCGATTCCAGTGTCCGTTGTGGACGCTTGTATGTAGCACGCGGAGCGTGACGGTGAAACTGGCAACAATACGAGACCTGCCAAATTGGTGGAACAAGGAGCTCCCAAGCGCACAGCGTAGATAACCGGCCTCCGCAGAAAATAATGCGCACTTCCGCGTCACTGCGCGCGGGCTCGAGATGATTGTCACCGTGGAAGAAGAGGAACGCGAGGACGCCGGAAAAGGCGCTGGCCGTCCATCCGGGATGCGTGGCCACGCCGTCCGAACACAATGGCCCCCCCGATTTGGGAATGTGGTATAACATACGGTGCGTTGCCCGGCCTGGCCAGCAGGCTTGGGAGGGGTACATGTGCTCTTTTCTGGCTTACCGTCGGCAACGCAGAGGGCGCACACCTTCGCGGGAAGACCTTACCGTACACCGGGCACCCTGCGCGCAATCTATCACCTCACCTCTCACCCTATTCCTCCTTCAATGTTCTCTGCAGGCTCGAACCGGGAGAAGCCACCGCGCGGGAGGCAACGACCCGCAGAGTTCCCACAGGGTACGTCAGGCCCATCACGACCGCTTTCGCGTCATTCAGTCACTTACTTCCGCCGATGAGAGAGCGTTTGGGCGCGGAGGGACATCCCTGGAATACCTGATACGCGAGCGGAGCATCTCTGGGTCTCTACCCTCTGCCAGCTGGCGAGTTCTATAGAAATCATCTTCAAAAGCCGCGTCAGATTCGGTGTCTAGTACTCGCCACGACATCTCACAGCACATTCACGACGCGCATGGACTGGTCAACGGCGGTGAAATTGCTCTTGCGACAGTACTGTATTACGGCGCTGCGAGAGTGTGTGCTTGGCAGGTCGAACAGCCGTACTCATACAATCGCTGTGTGCAGTCGGCCAACTCCTTGATCTCCGACATGGATCCAAGATATACTTCACAGCAGACGGCCAACATTCCTCTTAGCTCTACACTTGCAAGTCTTCCTGATATCCCACAGCCGTAAAGTTAGAACAATGACTGGGCCACGACCCGGTGGTCCTAGAAGGCATCCCTGTGAGCAGAGCATTTGGACTACCTCCCGGCGCGGTGAGTGGATGCAGGTGTCGATGAGTCAGAACTTGAACGAAATTCTCTCTCGGCACGGACGTGACGTGCAAGCCTCTGCTGGAAACTTATCTGAACAGCCTGGTGAGCGTTTGTGTGACTACCCATGCAAAAAGTCCATCTCGCTCACCGGAGATAGGCGTAGGCTTTTCAGGTGCCGTCAGCTCCCACCCACTCAAGAAACCGAACGGTCCAGACCGGCGAGAAGACCGGCAGAAGGAGACAACGATCCCTGGACGTTTCTCCTGCTCCCATGGCGGCACGCCGCCACGCCCGCGCAGGACGAGTGCAGCGCGTCACAACGCCGCGCAGAAGCATCAATGCGTCAACAGCGTATCACTCCCCTCCGCGACGATAGAAATCCGGAGAGACCGCGAAGCAGATGCGGCCGACCGTGTGCACATATATGGGAGGGCAGGGCGGGCCCATGGGCCCTCTGCACCATATGCGACTGCATTCCACCGCGCTCTAGGGCCATTCCGGTATTCTCGTCAGCGATCTGCGCCCTCGCAACCCCGTCTTCGCATTGTTGAAGACATCATTGCAGGAAGGCGTCGGGAGGCATCATCAGACAGAGAGACAGGCGGCGACGCCTTCGACGCTTTTGCCGACATCTATCAACAGGCGCTACCGCTCTCGCTCGCAACGGGTACCTTTCAAGCCTTCTCTGTTTCCCGGCAAGGATGGGATGGGGCTTCCAATTCACAAAACACGCACTGCGGGTCTGGATACGTTCCATTTCTTCATATTCAACCAACGTCGGTCGGGTTACGGCGTGACAATCCGTGCGCGCTTTGACGTGTACACATAGATCACTTATCCTTCTTGCTCTCTTTGCTCGAGTCCACGGTTGTCGCAGGCTTTTGTGCGTGCTGCTCGCCCGCCTCCTTGAGCATCTTCTCCTCAATCCTTCTGGCCCATTGTTCTCCCGCCTGTCAAGAGAAGTGGCAGATAGGGCAAGAAGGAGATTCCAGCAGTCAGCGGGGTGCGCCGCAGAGATGGCGCAGTAGAGAATTTGCACGTGCCTGAAGAGCCAAGATGCCACCGAGGAGGACGATGATGATGGTGTTCCCGGCGGAGAGGATTCGGAGCGCTTCGACCTGGTCGTCTTGGGAGTCCACGTCGGGCACTGGGTCCACGACCGTCCGGCACGCGGGGATGCCCACTGTGAGGTAGATGGCGAGACCGAAGATGTACGCGGCTGATTCGTGCAAAACGTGTGAGCCTTCGCACATGATGCCTGCATGGGACGTGCGCGCGGGTTGCACGGGAAGGACGAAGTGGGACGGCCGAGACGGAGGAGGAGCAGGGATGGAGATTACATACCGAGAGAGGAGCCGTCGAAGAACATGGCGCTGTCGTCCCATTTGTGCAGCTTACCGACCAGACCGAGCAGTCCCACCGCCATCACAGCATGCAGCAACGCCTGCACGTCCCGGAAGTGTGCCAGAGGGCGGCGGAAGCACGATACGTTTATCAGCATACAGAAGTGCACGACAACGGTATTTGCCAAGTACTCGCCTTGATAGCGGGCGGAGAGTTGTAGAACGTCGTGTAAAACTCGATGCCATCCCGCACGACACTGTCCGTGAGCGGCGTAAACAGAATTCGGTAGTCCACGTTCAGGCAGATGAAGAGCACCCCTGAGGGCGACCCCGCGTTAGCAGCAGCAAGAGGCGCGGACGCGTGCGGTAGAGGTGTGTTGAAGGCCCGCAACATACCGAGAAAAAACGAGACCGAGACGAGCACCGCGGCTTGCCTGTAGCCCATGTTGGCTAGTGGATTGAAAGAGATGAGGAGGAGCTGGAGATCAAGGGCGCGCGCGGCGGTGGCTTGGGTCGCGCGAGCCTGTTGGCGTCCAAGTCCTCACCGCCAAAACAGGTCAAGTCGCGCTCGGTCAAATGGGCGCTTACACGTGTCGGTAACCCTCGTACCTGGAGGCTGGCAATAGCAGCGGGCAGAAGGCTCTCGCGTACGTATCCGCGTAGGGTGGTGCGCCGACGATAAAGAGCGGAGGATAATTTACATCTCAGCACGATGGGATATACAACGCCGACAGGGTATCATTGTGACAGGCAGATGTGTAGTACTAGGAGAATCCATAGACGTAAGAGAGGAAAACAAAGGAGAAAAACAGGGAAAAGGATTGAACAACCGAAAGCATTCCGAGCGAGGGGGCGCTGCTCGACTTCGCCTTTGCGAAGCCCACGCCGCCCTCCTACCCGTCCTAATGCATAGAAACGACATAGTGGCCGACGGCCGTACTGCATGCATCATGGCGTGTACGTACGTGTCATATCGACAATCGTCATATCTGGCGAGGCTTGCGTCCTCAACGCCGCACATCTGCCCTGGATGGAGTGGGGTGACGCGCCGCTGCGGCGCTATGTCGGCCGTTGCGGAGAAACCTGCGCCGCAGGCGAGGCGGGAATGGCTCCCAACCCGTCGCCTGCACGAGGGCTCGAGGACGGTCCTTGCGACGACGCGAGACTCGACGCTTGGAGGTTGTGAGGTGGAGGCGGGCCGTGCGGCGGCGGACGAGGCGAATGCGGGAGACCGATCATCCGACTTTGTCGCCTGCTCGCCTTGTCAGTCGCGACGCTCAGCCCACGGATCGCCGCGAGCTGCGACGCGCGCGAACGCCGCTCGGCAGCAGACTGCCCGTCCTGCATGTATTCAGGCTGGGTCTGCGCGCGCTCGACGTAGACGTTCGCGTGGGCGGAGCTGGACGCCGCCGAGGACTCAACCACGGACTCGGAGTCGTTCTCCGTCGTGGCCTCCGTCCCGCTTTCGTCAACCACGTCATCGCCGTCGTCGGATTGGTTCTCTTCTTGCACTGTGGGTTCGAGAATGGCGGGCACGGAAGGGTGCAGATGAGGTTAGCATGGAGTGTACAAGGGAGGTGGAGGTGGGAGCGCTGATTGGACGTACCGGGTAGTGTCCTCCCGGCGAGGCCGAGCATCTGGTCCGCTGCCGCCTCGGAATAGTGCTGGCTATTCCGACGAGCGGAGGTCTGGGTCTGCGCATCCTCCTCGTCCGCAGGAGGCGCGCTTTCATCGAGCGTGCCGTCGACGTTGAACACGCGCTTGAATTCCCCAAGCATCAGGCTGAACACGCCGGCCGGGATGCCCAGCGTGGGACTGAAGACGATCCCAACGTTGCGCATCGTCATCTTGTTGATGTTCGCATTCTGGACAATCAGAATTAGGTGCGCAGTGAGAGCGCGGAGCAAGCTGTAGTTCGCGACGGGAAGAGAAGAGATGAGATGCGACAGCTCCCTGACCCTCTCCTGAGGATCGACAAAGTCTGCATATGGGTTAGCTCGCTCCACCTCAGAGCTTCTGGCGAGCGTGACATACCGATTACGGAGAGGAAGCGCAAGTGCAGATCGCGGGTGAGGATGCTCGCAGGAAGTTCCCGCAGGAAGGTCTTCAACAAGCCAGCGATGGCGTGCGGATCCCAGTACTCGTCCGAAGCCAGCAAGTCCACATCACCCTCTTTCAGACTTGTTAACAGCGTGTCACGCTTATCGAGTCCGACAGAAAGAAGACATACCAGCGTTGAACCTGTCCTTCAGACTCTTGATCACAGCCGTACTACCGCTCAATCGATAGATACCCTCTTCCTGCTCCGCCTTCTTCGTCTCGAGATACTGTATGCACCTGAAGACGATCGCGGGCAAGCTGGCAATCTGCGCCACCTCGAGCGATTCCTCGAGGCTCACGCCAAACACGGGCCTGGGCATGAAGGCCGGCACCGCGGCCGCAGCTGCTTTGTCTAGCATCGCACCGTCAGAAACCAGCGTGTCCAGCCTGATCGGGCACGATTGGCTTACCGTGCGTCCTGCCAAAACCCCAGCCCTTGAACGCCGTCCTCGACTTGGTCTTCTCAGCCCGGTCACGGGTGCTAGAGGGCATCGGTGGCTGCTCGGGCGGTGGTGCGTCCTTCCCGAACTTGTATCCAGCAGGGATGGGCGTCCCGTTCATGGGCCCGGAGATCTTGACCTTGCCGTGCGCGTCCACCCGGGGCGTGTTGGGGGTCGCGTCCTTCTCCGGGCTCGACGAGCGCTCGGGGATAGACGGCGTCTTCATGGGCTTCATCGACCGCCGCTTGTCCTTGTTCCGCCTGATCTGCTCGGGGGAGCGCGAGGACGCCGCGCGCTGGTCAACGAGGTCAGGGTAGTGTCCGAGCTCCGAATTGGCGCGCTGGCCCAGCGCGATCGACGTCTCGGGCTCCTCAACGAGCGGAGAGGAAACCGGAAGCGAGCTCGACATCGGAACATCCCCTTCGAGACGCTCTGCAACGGACGGCGCGATGGACGGCGCGATGGACTTCGCAGGGCTGCTCGACGCCAAATCCGAGTAAGACGTGGAGCTGAAAAGCTTTGCATTGCTGCTGTCGGGCGCGAGCTGCGAGATGGGCATGGCGGGACCCTTGGCGATGACAATCTCCTTGGTGCTCCTTCTCGTCGGCGTTGTCTGCGAATCTGTCGATGGAGTCGAGCTGGTGCTGGAACGCGGCTGGCCACTCTGCGCTGCGCTGGACATCGCGACAGGGCTCGGGCCCCCGACATTCGACGACACAGGACCCTGCTCATCATTGTACGTGCCACTGACGTATCGCACGAGCTCCTCGACCCATGAATCCCGCTCCTCATCGCTCTCCGCGCATAGTACATGGCGGGCAGTCGCGCCGTTGGGGCCCCGTTTCGCCTCTATGATGAGGAAGGCGTGGCGGTACTCGTTGTCCTCGTCACCCTCGCGCTTCTCTGCCGTCCGTTGCTGCCGCCCGATTTGGGCACCGGTGATCGTGATGGAGCCTAGATGCGTGCCTCCTCGCTGCACATCACGCAGATAGCAGAAAAAAGAAGGCGCGTCTTGGTCAGCACGGGAACCCGAAGCGCAAGAGACTATGAGAGTTGCTCTCCCGCATGTATCACAGGATGACGAGTTTCAGGCCCGCCTTCAACAGACCGGGGGATGCGCAGCGGGGAAAAGGACACTCACACTTTCGTAATATTCTAGGGAGGGCCCGTTGAGCACGAAATAGCGCGTCTTCCATCCGCCGAAGTTCTTGCCCCGTTTGGTGAGATAGCCCTCCTTGTACCCGGCCTGAGAGACCGGCTTGGCGGCCTCTCGCACGATGTCCGAGGTGAAGAACGCGACAACCTCGTCCTTGTTTTTCACAGGTAGAGCGATCAACGATCTCAGGTACTGTTCGAGCGCGGCCTGTGTGACGACACGGAAACAGGTCAGCGACTGTTCGTTGTTTCTGGCGAAATGCGGACGCAAGCTGGCACAACGGAGAATTCGAGTGCAGCGATAGGATAAACCTCCGGCAGGAGCAATTGATCACGTAACCTCGAGAGTGTGGGAGGCATCGGATCTACTATTTCCGCGGGCGTACCATAGAAGCACCGCTAGACCACAAATGCGGTCCATTGCCCCCGAGGTAGATAGACTAGGGCAACGTCAGAGGACCTGCACGGTCAGACTGCGATAAGAGGAAGGGAACAGTGCAAGGCACGGAAAGCGCGACGCGGAACTGAGCACAGATACCGACGCACCTTCCTCTGGTCGACCTTCGCCGGGGCATGATCGCGCCACAGCCGCCCTTCAGGCAGACCCACGAGCTTCTTCGCTGCGCTCCTTCCCACCGCGGCGCGTACGCGGGTGTCGAGCCCCAGCACGTCGCTGTACAGCTTCTCGATCTTCCAGGGCTCCTTGCCGCGCCCGGGGTCGACGGAGATAATGAACGAGAGCACGTCTTTGCCGCGATCGTTCGGGCGGATCGTTGAGCTCGCGACGACCACTTCAGTGTACGGCAGGTCCTCTGCTAATAAGGGAAGCGCGCGGAAGCCCATGCGGGGCGGTCCTTGCGGGAGAGGAAGAGGGAAGGGAGACGCGGGCGGTTGGTCTGAGACTGAGGTCTGCGAGGGCGCGAGCGAGGACGCCTGATTGCCGTGTGAGTCTGAGGTCGACATGGAAGGCCGACTATCTGTCGAATTGCCCTGGCGAGGAGGGGGAGTCACGGCGTACTGTGCCAGGCCGTTCGTCGATGACGGGGGCAAGGGGAAGTCGTCCACAGCGGGCGCCTTACGAACAGTGTTGTCCCTGTCGCGCCTGCGGGGCTCGTCGCCGTTGTAGGCTTGGCTGTCGTCGAAGGAGGGTACGTTGGCGCTGCCGCTGCTGGCACCGTTAGCGCCCGAGTCGTAGGCGCTGTCCTCGTCTTCCATATCGAGGAACTCGGCGCCTTCCTCCGTCGCGACAGATCCCGCCCGCTGCGACTCTGGAACTCGACCTGCGTTGCGTCCTCCTCGTTCAGCAACCTGCATCTGCGTCTGAGACTGTCTCGCGTTTAAGCTCGCAGATTCGTCGGGTATACCCAGGCCGACACCAGAGGCAAGGGTTCCATGCGTGCCTGAGAAACCACTGTTGGTCTCCTCAACCAGTGGGTGCTGCTGCTGCTGCTGCTGCGAAGCCGGAGCTTGGTCGACATACGTCTCCTGTTTGAGAGGCGAACTCGGCGGGGATGGAAAATTGAACTTCATCCCCGGGCTGACCGCAGGAGACGCCATCGTGGCGTAGTAGCGCTTCGCCTCCTCCGGCAGCGAGATCTGGGAGTCACGCGACGACGCGGTAGGGCGCACGGACAAATTGGCATCGCCGTTCAGCGTGATGGCCACGGGCTGCACTGCTGGAGGCGGGTTGATTGGGGGAGGGCGTGGATGAGAAGACGGGTGACCGTTGGTCAACGGAGCGTTCGTCGAGCGCGAAGAGCCATCCGGCGGCGGTACGGCAGGTCCTCGACCATTGATGGGCGGATTCATGATGCGTTCCGGGCTCGCCGGCGTCAGCACGACAGAATTCTGACTAGGCTCTTGGAGGGTAGGTGGCTGCTGAAGCGAAGGACGGTGAGCTCTCTCAGACTTGGCCGAATTGTCTACAGGCCCAGTAACCTCTCTGGACAAGAATAGGTGGACGGACTGAGTGCTTGTCGAAGGCGACGGAGTAGGTGTCGAGGAGACGGAGAGAGAATCTGACCGTGCAGGTATTACTGATGGCTGGTTCTGTGGTGGCTGCTGCTGCCACTTGTCTTCTGCGGGGCTATGCGCCAACGAAGGCGATCCTCGCGATGTGGTATCCGCGATCTGTTCACTGCCAGAGTGCGGTGAAGAAGTCGCTGCGAGGCTCGACTGGCTCGAGGAAGCCTGAGAGGAGGCCGAGAGGAAGTTGCTGTTGCCAGGATTGGGCAGTGCCGGAGAGTCGGAAGGAGGCAGTTGCACCGTCCCTTGCGAGCCCTTGCGTTCAGGAGTGCGGGGAGCGGAACTCGGATGTGAGGGGTCAAAGGAACGAGAGGACGACAGCTGATGGAGACGAGAAGCTAATGGATCGTGTGAGCAATGATGCCCAACAACGGAGTGAAAAAGGGAAACCGGACTGACGGGAGTCGTCTGAGCTGGTGCGCGACAAGTGAGCCCGTGGGTCCAGCATGCCACCACTTCTTGATGAGCCACCACCATTCTCGCCCGACTTGAGCTGCGAATGCGAGGACGCCGACCGGAGACCTCCGTCTTTGCTCTCGTTCTTCTCCTTGGCACGATGTGCGCGCAAGAGCGCGTCGGTGTTCTCCCCGGCCTGTTGGAGGCGGCCGCGGTAGAGATCGCGCTCGCCTCGCATGCGCTCGAGCTCCTTCAAGATGTGGTTGTACCCGGAGCGCTGCTTCTCGATGAGCTTCCAAAGCTGTGTGTTCTGTGCAGAAAGGGAGTTGCGCTCGTTCACGGCGGCCTCGAGCGCGGCGAAGGGCGGGTTGGACGAGTTGGCGTGAGCCGCCAGCAGACCATCGAGGGTGAGGAACTGGTTGGTGGGCACGGCGGGGTTGCTCGAGGACTGAGACGAGGTTGACTGGTTGAGCTGGGAGGGAGGCTGAGGGGTCGAGAAGGATGCCGCGGAGCGCACATTCGCGGGGGACGATGTAGCAGAGGGCGGATAGTCATTTCGGTAGGAGCGGTCGCGCATGGGGGTGCCGTTTGGTACTGGAGTGGTCATAATTTTTGGCGGGTTGGGCGTGGCCATGAGGCACGGACACGCAGGAGAGAGAGCGGGATAAGAGGGGCGGGAGGGATGGCGTGTGCTCGGGTATTTGAGAGATTACGGGGAGCTGGTTCGGAACTGGATACGACGCAGAGGGCCCAGGAGAATGTATGTGAGGTGTCTATTGTGACTATTCAGGGCGTTGCTGAGGCTGCTTGTGACAGCTGTGGCGATTTAAAATGAGAAAAGAAAAGACCGTGTAGCCAGCGACTGCTCGAGAGGAGGCAGAGAGGAAGAGGAGGTGATGGAAGAG
>CCBP010000202.1:0-12023 GCA_000765035.1 Trametes cinnabarina | reverse complement strand
TCGCGAGCTGGATGTGGATCGAGCCGATGATGCTCGCGCTGTCCTTTGGCCAGAAGCGAGAGGAGTGGTACGACGCGAGGCCTTCCGTGGACGAGAGCTAGCGTAGAGTAGGGGTAAGGGGACAAAGGCGTTGTCAGTCAGCATTGCGGCGGGACGGGAGAAGGGAGAGCGGGGAGCGCAGGTCGGGGACGGGGGTGTACGTACCTCGGTGAGGGCGTCTTGGATGGACTTTTCGCGGGTGTCGAGGTCGAGCGCGAGGACCTTGCCGGTGTCGATGACGAGCGGAATGACGCTCGCGGCGATGAGGATGGCGATGAAGAGAGAGGCGATAGGGTCGAAGCCTGTCCAGCCGTACAGCTGGATGAGCAACGTCGACACGATCACTCCGACGGAGCCCAGTGTGTCCTGCGTGCAGCATCAAGATCAGCGCTCCGTCCTCAAATACCCCCATGCCAGCTGCAGAGACGAGCAGGACGTACCGCCATGACATGCAGAAATACGCCGCGCATATTGTGACTGTGCCCCTCGTGCGCGTGCTCGTGCACGTGCGAGTGGTCGTGCAGGTTCGGGACGCGCTCCGCGGCGTGGTGCGTGTCGAAGTGCGCGTCGTGCCCGAACTGGTAGCTCGGGGTGAGCGGCGAGACCGCGCTCTCGCGGTGCAGGTGCGCGTGCGCGTGCGCGTTGGAGGAGAACTGCGGGGATGGCGGGGAGGAGGGGACGTCGATCTTGATCTCCAGGGATTGGTGTCTGGAATGAAGGCCTGTGTGAATGGGTGCGGGTGAGTGCGAGTGAGAGTGGGTATCAGAGTGGGTATCGGGGGTGTGCGAGGGCAGGATCGAGTGCTGCTGGTGCGAATGCGAAAGTGTGCGCGCGTGCGAGGAGGCGGGACTGTGCGAATGTGAGTGCACGTGAGCCTCTTGCGTCGGTGGGGTATGCCCGTGCGAGTGCGAGTGACCACCATGGATTGGTGGCAACGATGACGGCGCCGCGTGCGAGTGCTCGTCTTCGCAGTGCTCGTCCGCGCCGTGCGAATGGGAATGATTGTGCTTGGCGGCGTGGTCATGGGTGTGACTATGTGTGTGTGCGGCAGAGGGAACAGAGCTAGCGGGTGTTGGTGCAGGGCCGTGGCCATGTCCGTGACTGTGGCCATGTGAGTGTGAGTGTGAGTGGCCGCCCTGCAATGATAAGTCAGTACGAAACGAAACGAAAAAAAGCAGATGAGAGAGATGCATACGTGATGATGGCCACCCATGGCGAACATGCCGAAGAGGTTGACGCCGAGACCTAGTGAACTGACGAGCAGGAGCTGGCTCGTATTCATCTCTGGCGGGTCGAGTCTGCAGAGCATCTCAATTGTGGCTTCCGGAGGGAGGTAAAGGACGGACTTACAAGCGCTGAATGGCTTCGAAGACAATGAAGACCGAAATGAGGATCAGGAAGATCCCGTTCGCGAAGCCCGAAAGCGTCTCAATACGCCCATAACTACAGAGGAAGTTGAAACCTGCACTTTGAGAGCTTATCGAGATGACCTACCCGTAAGTGAATCTCTCGTTCGGCGGCCATCGGGCCATGACGGATGCGATCAAGCCAACCCCGATGGCCATGCAATCAAACGCCATATGGATCGCTACGAGGAAGAACTTAGCACCACTTCCTGAGCAATCCGTATGAAGCACCGACCATCCGAGATCAGCCCCAAGCTGTTTGTCCAGATGCCGTACAGCATCTGAACGAGCATGTAGCACATGTTGAGCATGAGGAAGTAGAATATCTTGCGCGACTCGGGGTTGGAGAGGATGTCTTTAAGGTATGCGCGCGCGAGGCGGGTCGCGGAAGCGTAGTAGGAGCGCGCATTCGCTGAGGACTCGGCCATGCGCGGATACATTCCTAGGGCAGGTGTGAGTCGCAGCATCCGGACCCCGGACGACGGATGACGGTACCGTAGAGCAGCAGGCCGAAGACGAGGAAGTCAACGAGCTTGGGGCCGTGCCCGAACGCGAGGTATCCAAAGACGATTGCTGTCGCAAAGCTCGTCGCGTAGGATGTTACGATGTACCGGGGCGAGGTCATGGCAACGTTCGTGCTGACAGATGCTCCTGGGACGTAGTAGAGGAGGACATAGGCCAAGCATGGAAGCACCGAAAGTGCAGACAACGAGGGTATGGTGTAAGTCGAATCGCTGAGCTAATCATCGGGTTAGCTATGGTCGTCAGAATCGGCAGAGGAGTGATATTACCAGGATATGTCTTAGCATATATAGTGGAAGGCTGAAGATGCATGCGCCGAGCGTAGTCAACGCAGAGGTCATAGACTCGCCAAGAGAAGACGACAGAACGCCAACGGTATGCTCCAAGGCAGCCGAGGCCAAAGCCTCGACCACTACCGCACCGTAGGCAGGCAAGAAATTGTCGAAGTTGCTCGGCAAAAAACGTGCATCCCAGAGGAACGACAGGGCAAGGGCGGTGAGTATTGCAGACATCTGCTTGACCTACGAAGCGTGATTGGCCACAAAGCATTTAACAAGTATTAGCAGCTTACAGAGGTGAAGCTTGTCAAAGACTTGAACCATATTGAAGAGAAATGTGTGAAGAGGACGACACTTTGCAATGTTATCAGACAGAGAGCCTATGCAACTGCCTGATAGGCACGTACCGTGTGGAGGGAAGTCTGTACAGTGCGGTCAATAGCCCCGCATATCGTAGGAACATGAGCAAGGACCCCATGCCAAGAACCGACCACTATGCCCGGATTCAACACCAGTATGTTCATTGACGTATAGTACAGCGTTGACGTACCTCCGCGATGTGCTTCTTCTGCACCTGTCCGGACGTGACCAGCCAGACCATGACCGCTAGTCCACCGCATGCGAGCACTCGGACCAACACCCAGAACACGCCGAGTTCGTATAGCAAGTAATCCTTCCCCGCATTCAGAGCTATGACGAGAATTATGTCCGCTAGCAAGCGTCGTGATAGTGCCGAACTGTGCCGCGCAGACAAGACATTCAGCTCAGATTGAAGAGACACAATATGTCCTCGGTGACATACGATGCATTGAGGGATCCGGAGGGGTTGATGTGTATTTTCCCCCGTCTACGCGCATCCACGGCCTCCATATTGGCTTAGTCTGTGAATGCTTCGGGGGAGACTATTGTAGTAGTGTATCACGCGCTTCGACGGCGGGGGGGCCGCTAAATGAACGACGTGGCTGGAGTGCCACCTGAAGCCAAACTCTTTGTGCGCACGATGCAGCAACCAGTGATCGTCACAAACGAAGCTAGAGAGCGACGGAAGGAGGTGAAACTGAGGACGAGAACGCGAAGAGCATTGGACAACTGGTCTGAAGGGAGCGGCAGTCCCGCTGGGAATGTATCCAATATTGATGGCGGGGTGCATGGGCGCTTAAGGCCTAAGGTCCGACTACTTAACTGTATCCGAGATTGGAATACAAAATATCTTTTTCGCACGCTCTTCGAGTCTTCGACCAAGTGTGACTTACCGGTGCCCAAGGACTGCGTGATGGAGGCATAGCGAGGATACTGACTGTCGTTTCTCTCAGTCTCCATGTACTTTTCAGGAACACTCTCCAGCATATTCCCTGAGGTCTTGTAGGGCACTGCCAAGCAGCGGAGACCGCTGTCCTTCCAAAGTGAGGGTCTGAACAAGCTTCTACTACTAACCTCGCCGCATTGCGGGAGTCGAATAGTCTGACGATGTTGTCTTTAGTGCATGGGGAGCTTCTTGCTGGACTGGGAACTTGAAGATGGCGCCTATTCGAGCGCATACTGTCAGTCTGAAGATGGCAATAATATCAGAATGTCAACACCGACGTGAATTCAATATTTTCTCAAATTCCTGCCGCTCCAAATCCTCCCTCAGCTTGAGGTCACTGTGGAGGAGTGAGTGAGCTTCGGTAGGGTCGCAACAAATGCCCGGCTTGATGAAACAAACGCAGTGCAATACATCTGACAGAGTGGGTGGATTGCGCAGACGCAGCAAGTGCAGTATATCATTATGTTCTTCCAGCGTTACTTGGAGGGGATGCCCGCGGCTCTCAGTGGGCGACTGATGGGGAGAAGTCAGCTCTGCGGACGAAACAGCCACGGCCGAGTAGTCTTCAAGTTCGCTTTCGCACTGAGCGGATCGCGGCTTCTTCGTCGAGCCATCGTCTGAAGATGTCGAGTGGGATCGTTTCAGCTCGGAAAACATGTGTTCGTGGTCGAGGTCGAGCCAGATACTGTACAGTACTGGTGCAATACCATTGAAGGGGCGCCTGCTCACTAAGTCAGTCGACTCAACAATACCATATTGTAGCATAGTACGGCCGTACAGGGACAATATTGGTCATACTGTCGACTCAGCGCGTAGTCACATCAGCGCGTCCATTCCCGTTTCGACTTCTGCGCTCAACCGTCTGGATTAGTATTCGTATGGCGGGATTACCCATAGTTACTTACGTTCATCTCGGAGTTGCGAATCACCGGTGGTCGAACACTCGGAACAGGCTTCGGATTGCAGGGGATTGGTAGGGTTACAACGCACATGACTAGGAGATTCAAAACTGCAGTCACTACAGGGATTAGGACATTTTCAGCCAATGAAAAGCCGCTGAATAGGCGAGGCAAAGGCAATTACTATGCGTTCACCAGTAATGCAATCGGCCAAATTCTGCAACAGTAATGCAATTGGGGGTCTAACTCATTGAAATCTCAACCATTTAATCTCGTTTTTTTTTTCATTGCATTCTACTCGATCCGTAGTTTACGCCTGTGCAAGGCTCATGAAAAAAGACCGCGTTGTTGTCAAGATATAGGTTTGAAAACTCGGAGAGTTGTGATTCTTGAGACTTGCTGGCACTCGGCTGACACAACGCCTCGTTCAAATACCACAAAAGTTGGCATGCACATAGCTCCACAACTGACAGTCCCTTCTTGAAAATTCCGTGGCAATACATCCAGAAACACGGTCTGTAGGGGAGTAGCAGCTCGAAGGTGTGACATTCAGCCACTGAGAACAGGTCGGAGTTCAAATCAAGGTTTCCCGACCAGATCTCACTGTCAGGTGCGGTCAACGTCACGGGTACTTACGCCTCAGTGCAACGCCTTCATCCCCCCTCTCGTTCTGCGTGCTTGACCTTCTTGATCTGGCTCCTATTTTCGCCTGTCAACGTCTCGTGCTGCCTCAGTCACTATACATCTCACTTTCTGGTACCTATGGGACGCCCGAGCAAGAAGCAAATCGAAGCGGCGCAACACGCAATCCGTCTCGGACGCGCCCTCGAATATCTGCACGCCCTACCGGAGTCCGAGCGCAAAGGCCAAATCAAGCCGACTGCGCGCCAGTTCCGAGTAAGCTATGACACCCTCCGTCGCCGCTTCTTAGGAATCTCGCGGCCGCGCAATCTCGCGCATGAACCCCAACAGATCCTGACCCACGCTCAAGAACGCGCACTCGTCGAGTGGCTGGTGCACCTCAGCAGTATCGGCCGACCACTCAACAAGCGCACAGTGCGCAAGAAGGTCAAGCGTGTCTCTGGGAGCAAGCGCACTCCATCGCGGAAGTGGCTCAATCGCTTCCTTGCCCGCCACCAGGAGCTCAAACTCGGGAAGCCCTCCGGTCTTGACCCCAAACGCGCGCAAGCGTTCAACGAGGTGACCGTCGAGCGTCACTTCGAGTTACTGCGCAAGGTGATGGAGGAGCATCAGATTCCGTGGGATCACGTCTACAATATGGATGAGAAGGGGATACAGCGGGGCAGGAGGAATGTAGAGCAGGAGAAATACATTCTGCATAGGTCTGAGAGACCTGTATACAAGCTCCGCAGTGCAAACCTCGAGTTAGTGACTGTCATCGAGTGTGTCTGTGCCAATGGCGAGAGCTTGAAGCCCGCTTTCATCTTTCCGGGCAAAGAATTTCACAAGGAATGGTTCGAAGTTGATCCAGAGATCCTGTAAGACAAGTAATCTCTCCGAGAGTTGACATATGCTCATCCTCTGTTCTCGCAGTGTTTGCATGTCCCCCAATGGGTGGACTGATGATGCCCTCTGTGCAGAGTGGTTCGAGCACGCTTTTATCCCCCAGACAAATGCTAAGCGTGTGTCCGATGCGCCTATTCTACTTATCTATGATGGCCATGGGTCTCATGCAACACCTCGCCTTGTCGAACTCGCGCTGGAGAACAACATTCATTTATTCTGCCTTCCGCCACACACGACACATAAGCTTCAACCACTCGACGTCGGTGTCTTTGCGCAACTATCTACTGCATGGAAGAAGCACTGTGATGTGGCTTGCACGGAGACTGATCGTGGGATGCGGAAGCAGGATCTCGTTCACGAGTACATGAACGTCCGCAACGCCTCTGTGGATGAAGACCTGGTGCAGTCTGGCTTCCGCGCGTGTGGCCTCAACCCGCTTAATCCTAACATTTTCGGACCCGAAGATTTTGCACCAAGCAAGGTGACATCCCAACATGCCCACCTCCCCCCGTCCTATCCTTGCACCATTCATGTTGACACCACCACGGATGCAAGTCCGCGTCAGCGACAGGCAGAAAATGCAACATCTGACGCCCGCTCAGAGCACGTCACGCGCAATGGAACACCCAACAGCAAGCCCCATGATGATTTCGACGGCCTCTTCGATGACGACTTCGACTTAGGTTCAGAAGTTGGAGCTGGCAATCTGTCTTCCGATGAAGATTGGAAGTCTGCAACTGACGAGGAGCTACTCGATGATGATCTTACCACTCGTTATGAGGCTACATGCCCACCCATCATCGTCTTCCGCCCAGATGGGACAATCCTTACCTGCACACCCGAAACCCCTCGTTTAAGCAGAACACCTGAGGCTGCAACTTCAACCTCTGCCTCCTCCTCTGCGACTCAATCCCCCTCAGACTATGTACAGACTGTCAGTGGACTTCCGGCCGCCTCAGGCAACCATCGTGTGACCGCGCAAATCAAGATGCCCCAAACAAGCATGTCTGATCCAGCACTTCAAAGCACTCTCAAAGCTGCGCGCTCGGTTCATACTGTTAAATCCTGATATCCGGTCAGCCGGAGTTCTCTCAGCGGGAATGGAACCAGCTTTATTGTACCTGATATCCGGTCAGCCGGAGTTCTCTAGGTACAATGTGAGTCCATGTACGGTAGCGTAGAGTAAGATGGAATACATACCTCAGCGGGAATGGAACCAGCTGAGGTATAAGGAGAGAGAGGTGCGCGGGTTTAAGTACGGGCGCCTACTGCCACGCGAGGATGCCGGAGCCGAACCGCGGTGCACCGGACACCCGATTCTAACACTCCTCCTCGACGCGGAATAGGATGAAGGGATGTATCGCGTGGAAATGAGAATGATGGATGGGGGTGTATAAGCGAGACGTGTCGTAAGTAATCGTGAAGTATCGAAAATGTCCGTGAAGTATTGTAAATGTCCGTGAAGTATCGTAAGTGTCCGTGAGATACGAGAGCGGGCGTCGGGAACTCCTCCTCAACAACAGGACTCCTCCTCGCCGTCAGGACTCCTCCTCGCATGGAATCATCGCAGGCCGAGCCACGCGCGAATGCGAGTGAAGGCGGGGCCCGGGAGAGCTTTGGTGAAGATATCAGCGATGTTGTCGGCAGATGGGACCCAGTGGGGAAGGATTTGATTGGTGTTCGTGTAGTCGCGAATGATATGCCACTTGACAGCGATGTGTTTGGTGCGCGCATGGAAGGAGGGGTCCTCGCAGAGGTTCTTAGCACCACGGTTGTCCATGCAGAGAGGAGTTGCAGAGGTTTGCGTGTACCCGAGCGCGTCGAGAACGCCGCGAAGCCAGATAGCCTCTTTGGAAGCTTCAGAGGCCGCGATATATTCAGCCTCGCAGGACGAATCGGCGACGGTGGCCTGTTTACGCGCGCTCCAGGAGACCATGCCAGAGCCTAAAGAGTAGCAGTAGCCAGCGATAGAGCGGCGAGTATCAGTGCAGCCCGCGTGATCTGAGTCGGAGTAGCCCAGCAAGAAAGCGGGGCGGTCACCGCCCAAAGTGAGCGTGAGATCGCGAGTGCCCTTGAGGTAGCGGACAACACGCTTTGCAGCCTCCCAGTGCTCGCGTCCGTAGCAGTCTAGGAATTGGGAGAGTTGTTGAACGGCGAACGAGATGTCTGGGCGCGTGCCGACAGCGACGTAGTTCAGACTGCCGACGAGAGCACGGTAGGGCCAGGAGCGAGCGGCGTCCTTTTCGTCCGGGGTACTCGGCGAAGAGCGGCGAGTGAGCTTAGTGGTTTCCATGGGCATGGCGACCGGGTGTGCGTCCGCGAGACCGAACTGAGTAATGATGCGGTCGATGAGGGCGGTCTGAGAGATGCGGATGGTGCGAGTGGCGCGGTCCCGTTCGATGGCGATACCAATGCAAAATCTCGCCTCGCCGAGGTCGGATATGGTCCAAGCGCGACGCAGGTCCGCTTTGAAGAGTGCGCCAGCAGCGGGACTGCTCGCGATGGCGAGGAAGTCGTCCACGTGCACGCCGGTGATGACGGTGCCTTCGGGAGATGTGCGATAGTAAATGCAGTACTCGCTGTCGATGCGCGTAAAGCCTGCGGATACAAGGTGAGAGTGCATAGTACGGTTCCACGTACGGCCGCCTTGAGGCATGCCGTAGAGGCCCTTGTGGAGCTCCCAGACCCAGTCCTCACGCCCGGGCTCTTCAAAGCCCTGGGGCTGCTCCATGTAGCAGACTTCGTCGTCTGGAAGGAGACCGTAAAGGAACGCCGTCTTGACATCGACTTGGAGAAGCTCCCAGTTGAGAGAGGCGGCGAGATGCAGGAGGACCCGGAAAGATTCCATGCGCATTGTAGGTGAGGTAGTCCTGTTGTAGTCCTGGCCCCAGACAGCCTCGTAGCCCTTGCAGACCCAGCGCGCTTTGAAGCGGACGGGATTGCCATGCTCGTCGCGTTTCAAACGGAAGACAGGCTTACCGTGCATGATGCGTCGACCATAGGGGACCGCACGACGAGGGATGAGCTTGTAGACGCCGAGCTCCTTGATGGAGGCAAATTCCTCCTTGAGAGCGGTCGTCCACTCCTGCGAAAAGGTGCTCGACAGTGCCTCCTTAAGGGAGGTGGGGTCCCCAGCATAGTCATGATCGAGTTGGAGGGTCGCAGCGAGAGCATGATCGAGGTCAGACAGCGCAGAGGAATCGGTAGCGGAGCGGGCGGCAGTACGGGCATCACGCTCGGAACGAGCACGTTCGGAGCTGGCCTTGCATTCCGCAACAGCGCGTTCCAGAGTAGTGATGTAGGGAAGACCTTCGGCTGCTGCGCGGCGCTCAGAGGGAGCGTGAACGCGACTAGACCTGCGAGGTTCGACATCAGCAGGAGGAACGGTCACGGGATCCTGGGAAACAGGTGACGCGACAGCAGATGAAGCAGACACCGGAGCGGGAGGGACGGGAAGGAGGGAAGGAGGGGGCGCAGGGCAGGTGTGCGGCATGGTAGGGGTAAATGGAGGGTCATCAGGCCAGTCCGTATTTATGGGAGAAGGAGAGGGATCGTCAACAAGATCCGGAGAGGAAGAGGGAGAGGAGGTAGACGCGGAAGGAGGGGGCGGGGACTCGTGAGATTCGATGAAGGAAACGTGGTAAGACTCGAGTACACGACGAGTAGGAACGTGATAGCAACGGTAGGTTTTGGAGTTTTGTCCGTAGCCGATGAGAACGCATTCGAAAGAGCGTGGGCGGAGTTTGGGATTGTGAGTGTTGATGAGGACAATGCGCGGCAGCCGATCTCGCGGAGATGACGCAGGGACGGGGGATGACCAAACCAGGCCTCGTAGGGCGTAACGCCTCGTGGCAAGGATGCGGAGGGTGTACGGTTGGAGAGGTAGCAGGCGGTGACATAGAATTCGTCCCAGCGGTTCTCGGGGACACCAGCGGATAGACGCATAGCGCGCGACTTGCCTAAGAAGGTGCGATGTATACGCTCAGCCTTGCCATTATGAGCGGAGGTGTGCGGAGCGGTGATCTCCCACGCGACACCGAGAGTGCGGCAGACGGCTTTGATCTCCTCGGTAAGACACTCCCCCCGGTCCATGACAATCTTGCGCACGGGGCAACCTTCGGCTCGGCGCGCGACGATGAAGTCGCGGAGAGTGGGCGCGCAATGAGCCTTTGAGGGGACAGGGAAGGTCCATGCATAAGATGAGAAGTCGTCTATGATATCTAGGGGACAGACGTTGCCAGAGGCCGAAGTCGTACACTGAGTACCCGCCGCATCAAGAAAGAATGTGCCCCCCCGTTCCTTACTCCGTTCCCCCTCCCGCACCGATGGTACTGGCGTGCGCGTCTGTTTACCGCGGATGCACGCGTCACACTTGGGAGGATGGGAGGAAAGGTTAACGGGCGTACCGGAAGCGTGCACGGCTTTAGCGACAGTGTACGTCGCACGATAGTTCGCATGCCCGAGACAACGATGCCAGGTCTCGAGAGTTGGCGGCGAAGCGGAGACCAGGGCAGAGGAGACCTCAGGTGCAGGCCCAGACAAAGCGTAAAGCCCCCGGTTGACGCGTCTGCCAGTGAAGAACAGAGCCCCAGAGCGGTGCCGAACGGTGACGCCGTCTGCAGCGAAGTCGACGCGATAAGCATGCGGGCCGTCGCAGAGGGCGCGAACGGAGATGAGGCGAACGGTGGCATTCGGGACATACAGAGCGTGCTCGAGGGTGAGGCGCTTGCCGCGGCCGACGGTGAGATGGATCTGGCCTATGCCGACGGCGTAGATGATGCTGCCGTTGACACCGCGAATGCCATGCGGAGAGATCGGCGTAAGAGTGGTAAAGTCCGACCTGAGCGGGGAGACATGCGTAGAAGCACCAGAGTCGAACAAGAAAGGCTCAGAAGACGCTGCAGGAGTGGAGACAGAGAATGCGGCGTCAGAGTCCCAGTCCAGAGAGCAGACGAGGGGAGCGGAGCAAGCGAGATAGGCTTCGTAAGCGGAGTCGCCGCAGGAGTCCAAAGAGGAGAGCCAAGACGGGTCCGGACCGTCCGTAGTGAGAAGAGGGACGGGGTCGGAGACGGCGGTATGCGCAGCATCGACGACAGGCGGAGACGAGGGGGCTGGCTCAGCGAGAAAGTACGCGCGACCTTCGTGGTCATACAGCGTCTTCGGAGCCTTCCCGGCGTCTTTATCCTTGGATGCGCCTTTCACTTTACGAGCGGCGATGCGAGCTTCAACTTCAGCGCGCTTGCCCTCCATGACGCCGCCGGGCTGGAAGCAGTCGGTGGCGGCGTGACCCTTGCGTTTGCAGTTGCTACAGATGAGCTGGCTGCGGCCGCCGCGACCCGTTTGTGCGGAGAGCGCGACGTCCGTGGAGAGCCCCCCGGCGGACGTAGCCTTGCCAGCAGTGAGATCGTGGTGGACCTCGAGGCGCTGGAGGATGTCGGCCACGGAGTAAGGGGAGGCCTTGGTCGCGCGGGAGAGGTCGTTGGCAACTTGAGACTGAAGGGTGTCGAGGGCGCCGTCCATCATATTGAGAAGGACGACCTTGCCAAGCGCGTCGGCCGTGAGCGGACCCATGGCGATGACTTGGCGACAGATGCGGATCGCGTTCTGCGCCTGCGGTGCGAGAGCTTGGCCCTGATCGAAGCGGAGAGCAAGCAAGTCGCGGAGAAGGAAGACCTGAGTATGTGTGCCACGGTTGAGATGACGGGCGGCGAGGAAGGCATAGAGCTCCGAGGCGGTCTGGACGGCGGGGAGGTGCTCGCGCTCGTTCTCCGAGCATTGCAAGCGAATGAAGGCTTGAACGTGGCGGTCGTTGATAACCCATTTGCGCGCATCTTCGAGACGAGTGGCGCGAGGCGGGCAGGCATAGGAAGGGGAGGTGTACATATCGAGCGTGTCGCAGACGGACAGGACCTCGTGAAGTTCCTTCTTCCACTTGCGGTAATTGCCAGCGGTTAGGTCGAGTAGGAGGGCGTCGTCCCAGCGCTTGAGCATGCTGGGAGGGATGACGGTGATGCGAATGGGTTCATCGTCGACCATGGATGCAACG
>CCBP010000200.1:5974-54569 GCA_000765035.1 Trametes cinnabarina | reverse complement strand
TCTCGGGCATGTCTCTCGAACACCGTTCAGGAAGTCGCGGACTTGTTCCGCTCGCGTAGTGGATGCACCGACCTCCGCCGACTGTGTTCGACTTGCTCGCCATTTGTTGAGCTTGTCCTGCAGGAGCTCAACGAAATGTTGAAAATACTTGTCTTTCGTTCCTGTTTCTGTTGCCATCCCTTCGACCGAGCTCGGGGCGCCACTGAAAGCTCTTTCTGCCTGCACATTGAGATCTGCGAGCGTTTGGGCCTTAGATCTGGGTTTCCCTGCCTATCCGCGCTCTATCAGGTTACCGTATCTCAGACAGCCTAGGCGAAGTCAACGCACCGTGAGGAATTCTTTGAGGTGCTGCTTTGCTTGCTCCGTACCGGCTGACTCCTGCATTGTCCCTATAGTGTCTTGTGAAGTCTGGTTGCTTTGCGACATCTGCGCACTTTGATTGCCCTCCTTCCGTCGTGCGTATACCTCACATACTCTGCATATACACCGTCCGCTCATGCCGATATGGGAAGCAAACTCGCTAGCCATCGGGTTATCCCCCTGGAAGGCTAGAACCCACGGGATAGCAAGAGCCTCCGCACCATCGAGGCAATCCCAGACCTCGATCCCTTCATTCCGGGCTTCCCTGTGCGCCACGGTGAGTACTCTTTGCATGTCTTTGCGAAGCTACCAGCTACTAACCTCAGTATCTCTGTCACCTGCTCCATCATCTCCAGCGGCGATGCGATGTTCGACGTCGACAAAAAGTGCACATTATGAAGTTGTCTCGCGCATTCCTGGGGGAGACCGCCGAGTACGAAGAGTATTGAGTTATGTTTGTTCCACTTTTTCGAGACGTTCCCTGATGTGTCGTCGCAGTATAGCCAAAGTGGTAGGGCGTGGACACGACGGCCAGCTGCACGGATGCGCCACGGATTCAACACGGGGTGCGGCCACATGTCCACAGGTGTGCGTGCATCGTCCGTCTTGATTATTCCTGTCCACAAGTTATCAGAATATGCCATTGACCAAGCTCAGGCCATGCTGGACTGACCGTATACCTGCTCGGGCGCAGGTAGGCCCCACTCTGCCTGTGTACGCGCGTCGGCAAGGTCCTTGACGTTCAGCAAGAACGATGTGAGTGTGTCACGTCCCGTGCCCCGAAGGACTTGAAGGGCCCTTCCCTCGAAAGTCCGACGGGTTTTCGCCGGGACTTCGCGGAAACTCCGACGGGATTTACGATCTTACCTTTTAAGTAGTTTGTCTAGCACTTTTCTACTACGGCGTCATACCCGCCTCTATTGGTTTATCCCTTCGTCTTGTCTTACGTCATAGGGTGTCGGACCTACCGGATCCCCGAGCCTGTGTGACGTCAAGGGTCTCGGGTTACCGGAAGTTCCGATACTAATGACGCGAGACTTCTTACGATACTAGTAAGGCCATTAGTATATAAGGCGCACTGGTAGTAGCCTTTGCCTCAGTTCGGATTCTTGTTGCTTACCTCGTTGCTTACTCTGTACTTATTCTTCTCTAATCTATCCACTCGTCCCTTCCGACCTCTCGCCGGAACTCCGCTCGTCGTCCGTCGGTCCTCCGTCACCCCTCCGTTCCTCTTGTCGGTGCTCTCCAGTAAATAGGGGACACTTAGACGAGATCGCTCAGGGCGTTGCCAATAGCTTCGCCGAAGTCCCCGCTACTCGTGCCCCGGATATTCCGGTATCCCCCTCGGAAACCCTTCGGACTTCCGCTCGTTCTCCCTCTGCCCTCCGGTGGCACGCGTCCTAACAGAGTGGCACCATCCTTGACTGCAGATGGACGTGCATCCACCACAAATTGACGTCTGTCAGGCGTCATGCGCAGAGGGTAGACCTTTGCTACGAGAAGCCCGGCGCGCATGAACCATCGCGCTATCATCACCGGAGTGGCGGGTTCCTCTGCACGGAGCTTTGCGAGTGCCATTTCATTGACGTAGTAGTCCTTCCCGACCTCTGATCTCGCCATAGGACCAGCAAGTACGGGATCAATCTCCTCGTGCCACCGTCTACCTTGGCGAGCCTCCTCCAGTTTGCCATCACCGTCTTCCGAGTAGAGGTGCAAACGAACGCGCGTCACAGGGTTTGCGAACTCCTGTAACTCCAGGTAAGCATCTAGTACGCTCACGAATCATGATAGAGCTCTCACTGACATGCTTGATCAACTCGACCAAATTGTTCGTGGTGTACAGGTGACCGCACATCCCCTCGTGCGTGCGCGGTTCCGCGCCCGCAACATTGAGGACCTGCTCTCGTGAAAGCTTCACTTGCCGTATCGTAGGGAGCCGTTGCACGCCGTTCTTCAAAGCATACCAGCGAACGGCATTCATTTCGGACTCGGAGAACAGTGAGCGAGGGAATGCCCCAGTCATGTCAAGAAGGCAGGCCTGCACAGTGGTCAAGGTAAGCTTACCTACTAAACTCTCTGAGATCGCCCGAGACGTCTTACTCACCTCCCGACTTGGCCACGGCCACCACATATCCTCATCGTCATCCACGTTGACCACATCTGGGGCATAAGCTGGTTCATATTGGTCAGTACCATCTCCTTCTGACTGATCAATGCTCACACACTGACCTTCTTCCTCTCCATTACCCTCATCATTGTCATAGGCTTGTGCTGGGCTACTGACCCTGTCGTACTCGGTGCGTGCTGGCGACGAACCCCACTGACCGTCGGATGCTGACTCCGTCTGAGCTTCTGCAGTGCCTGCATGCCTCTCAGGCCCGGGTGCGACCCACTCTTCTTCGAGCTCCTCACCCACTTGGCTCTCATATCCATCAGACTCACTCTCTGTGTAACCACCGCTCCCATCGTCTGCATGAGTCCCTGCGCATTCTGCGAGCTCGCCAGCCCAGTTGTCATACAGCTGCTGAGGGTCATCGTCTGGAAGAGCCGGACCATGGACAGTTGCTTCTGAGAACTCAGCCGGACCCTCATGTTCCAAATCTGCGTATGAAGGCGATGTCGAGCTCCGTTCAAACCGAGGATATGTTGTATTCCCATACATTGAGGGTTTCGGTGGACGATTTGGGTCCGGAACATCGGCTTCAGTGTCCACTGACGTCCGCGAGGGTTGTGTCGAGCCTGGCATGAACTCGGGACCTGGGCCATCCTCTGTCAGCATGGACCCATGGTCATATGTGTGGATTCCCCCCGGTGATAACGTGCCTTGCCTTGAATTGTATGGTGTTGACCGCTCGCCACGATCTTCGTAGAAAGGATCTGACATTTGTGACTCCCAGTCGGCACGGTCAAGTTCTCGGAGACGAGTCGTGTGCATGCCGCTGCTCTCGTGCCGACGAGCTTTGCTGAGAGGCTCATAGCGGTTCTGATTTGGACAGATGATACAACGCCACTGCCCGACTTTGTTGCGCATGAAGACTGGTTTTTATGTATTGACCAGGAGGACTTGCAGGCGAGATAAGTTGTACATACATTTCGGATACTCGAGCTGCTCTAGAATTGATTCACTACGACCGCGTTTTCCTGGACCCGAAGGAGAGTGTAGAGAGGCCATTGTGGAGAGATACAGCCAAGGATATCAGCTTAGAGGTCGAGGACCCGGTGAGGGTTGTGTTCTGCCCACCCGCGCTTAACCACACATGCTATCTTGTTCTTGGGATGCTAGTGTTGTGCAGACCAGCAAGTCTTCCTTCCATTCAATGAACAATAGCAGTCCCAAAGGTATCATACAAGCAAGCAGTAGACAAACAGAACAACGTAGCAGGATGGAGCACAACAAAACGGGAGTACTGGAAGAGCGGTGACAAAGACCTAGTGGGAATGAGCTCTAAACAATGCCGTTCGACACACACAGTCCGCCCTCATCCTTCCCAGCTGATCTGACACATCTCTCAGGGTGTCGCTTGCCTGAAAGAACAGCTCTCGAAACTCGTTCAAGAGCAACTCCGTCGAGTGGAGGACTTCGCGCAGTCTGACCTCCTGATGCCTACTCTGAAGAAGCTCGTCTTCCAGAAGCGTGATCCGCGCCATAAGACCTTCGACATCCCTACATAGTTTGAGAATAAGTGAGCTAAAAGGTGCATCCAGGACTCACAAGCAGGGGAGAGCAGGAGAATCGGTTTGCAGCTCGGCTTGAAGCTCGGGGTGAACTCCTCTGCCGGCGATAGCATTGTGGTCACTGAAGAGATGTGAGAACGAACATGAATCAAGCGGAATGATGTGCATCAACGCACTGCAGAGTTTCGGCGGCAGCTACGGCCATTTCTCAGGACGATTGGGCCTGAGGCCTGAGGCCTGTGGGCGGGTGGACACGATGATCGATGAGGTGAGCGAGGAGATGATCAGAGCCAAGTCTCAAGTTGCCGCAGGCCTCTGGGCACCAAGCGCCCGTATCCAAAGTCTCACGCCCTCTGTTTGGAGCGCCAGCCAAGCGCAAAGATGGACTCCAGTGGCGAGTTCTGGTTCAGGTACCTAGACTTTCGTAAACCCTCTGGTCCACCACTTGGATTCCGGGTGGCCTGCCGCACCGGTGGATCCCTGTGGCTTGACACGTATTTCCAAGCTGGGCTCACTCGTTTTTCCCTGTGACCCGCTGCTCCAACTGGATCCCACAGGCACCGTGTACCGCGGTGTACATTACAGGCTTTCCGGAGACTGTCCGAATGAGCTGCTGACGGAATTATTGAGTGATTCCTTGGTCGGATTCTGCCCAATCAATAAGCCCTGGAAATATGTCTGGACTCTCCGATGCAACTGCAGTGTTTGTACAATCAGAACGAAAGAGCTACACACAGCAGAGCCACACTACTGATATTTGTACTGATTACCAAGGGACATTGAGTGTACTAAGCGACAGTAAATCCAGTCGCAGGGCAGGCGTCCACGTGTGTTAACAGGCTGGTTTCAGAGTACCCCAAGAGAGAAAGCTCAATGAAGTCGTGGGGAACTGCGAGATCACCTGAGTAACATGTCTGCATGAGGCCCAGCTTGACAGCAGTGCCGAAATGGTACTTGAAGGAGACTTCTCCTATGATCTTTGTCGTTGCCCTGACCACATTGACCACAAAGCGGAATGAAGTGAAGAGGACAAGCAGTCAACGATCCATGCTGTCCCTGACAAGGATGCCCAGTGTCTGAGACCTGTGTGCTGCAAAGTGCTGAGTGACGATGGTGGATCCCATCCTTTGAGACGTGACCTGTTGACATACTCACCAACCTCATTATGGAATCCTAGAGGGCTTACTGCTGATGACGTGACTTCAGACTAGTGGTCTGACATGGAGCAACACCAAGGCGTAAGAGAAGCTTCATAGGAAGCGACTCGCATGTATACAAGAATGCATGTGTGAGCATAGATCTGCTGTGACACAGGTGAAGACCACAAAGCGAATTCCGATACATTCAATAGGGTGGTAGATGTACCATCGAATCTTCACACCATCGTCAAGCAGATGTAGCACTGGCAACAGTGGCCATTGACCACATAAGCGAATGTCAGCTGCACTGACCACATGGATACAAAGAGATGAACTATTTCAGGCAATGACGATGCTGCCTTCAGATCTGGTTGTGGCCTTTCCTACATGGAGAAAGGATGATGTATACTACCCAATGAACATCATAACGGCTTGGAACTGATGCAACGTCCAAAGCAAGCTGCGATATTCCTTCAGCTGCATGAGTCAGTGATGGACCATTGCGATGTTATGGGAGCCTTACAACAAGAGTGGGTGCCTCGGAGTGCTCAAAATGGACATTTGAGACGGTGAAGCACCGGATCGTGAGCGTCAGCGGCACGATGTCCGAGTCGCTGATCCGGCACAACGCGGTTGTGATGAGTGACGGTGGCAATTGCGCATGGACGCAGATGGTGCGTGTAGTGCATAGCTGTAGCTACATACATTCCCAAGAGAAGCAGATATGGACGATGAGCAATGGGTGGTAGGACGGATGTGATCGACTGGCATGTGGAATGTGGCGGAAGCGTGTCGAGGCACGTAAATGGGGGCCTAGTGGAAAAAGCGCGGATGGATGCGTTACGTAAGCAGTCGGATGGCGCCGGCTACCCCTCGACGCGACGCGCTCTCGCCGCGGTGTGCCCATCCGGCCGCGTCTCTTCCTGTCACACGTCGCCGACGCACCAACCTCCATCGCCCCGCCGCGTCCGCCGTCCTCGACAGCACATTCTACGCTCCCATTGCGGTCTGAATACTCACCTGCTCGGCGGCGACGCGCTCTCCCGCTATGGCGACGCCTTCGTCCTCCGCGACGACCCCTTCTCCCAGGCTGCGGTATCTACACTCCCCTACAGGCGCGTCGTCTTCCACAACAGTACCGAACGGTATTGCTGTTGGTCCAGGTGATGACAGGGAACGCGTTGTCCAGAAGCTACGGAGTCAAGCTGAGTTGAACAAGGTGTGTACGACCGCGCCTTTCCCATCAGCTTCGAACCAGCCTCGGCGGATGTCCCATCGCGACATGGTTCGACACAATCGCTGCCCGTCGTCTATGCCACGGTGGCGTATTCGTTACATTTTTTCCATCGGCCATATCGCTTCGCAGAGGAACGGCGTTCCTGTCAGAATTTGCCCTCGGAATGCCCCACATCGCAGGAGGTAGGCTGTTGCACGGCCCGCGCATACAAGCGCGTTACAGGATGGGCATACTGCTACAGTGATCTTTTCGAAATGAGCTTTGATTCGGTGTCATTCCCACCGGATTGTGGTTGGTGAACGGACAGATTACTAACACCCCTGTTCACCCTTTCTAGCTCGCACTAAACCTCCGTGCTCGCCTTTCATATGCCAATTTTAAGGTCAAGAACAACTCGACCAACAATACGCTATTAGATCTGGACTCTCAGCTGTCTGCGACCGCTAAATTCAGCCCCAACGGGAAAACATCCTCGAAGTCGGGCACCGCTAATTTCTTCCCGCACCCAGGGAGCCCCAGTAGCAACGCAGCTCAAGGTATGCGCGCGGCACGCAGGGGATCTATGGCTCCGCCGCCGCCGGTGACTGCTTCAGCTGCGCAGAGCTTATTCTCTTCCTTGTTGGCGCCTCCGCCCGCCAAGCGCGCGCGGACCATCCACAATCCTGGCGACCCACCTGTCCCGGCCCCCGAGAAGGGAGTCGAACCCGTCCGTTCGCCCCTTCGACCAGCCAAGGTTCCACGTACGCCAGACTCCCATGCGAAGTCGAAGTCGAAGAAGGGCGCCAAAGACAAGGCGGGCGCTCCGTCCTCGGTGAAGGGCAAGGGCAAGGCCAAACAACGCGTCACTGCGCAAGGTAGCTTCGAGCCGCAAATGGAATATGGAGAAGGAGAGATCGATGTCGAGGCTGCCAAGACGCTGACCAACTTCTTACTGGCCCATCGCCCCTCTGTATCCGCGACGGCTGGCTCTCCGCGATCTAGTATCTCAGCAGACTCAGATGTGGGTTCGACGCAGTCTTTCCCACATTACGCGCAAAGCGCTACCCGCACAATGGCTGGAACCTCTGTACATGATTCGCCCTTTGGCGCTCTTGAAATGCGCTCGACCGCCACGCCGCCACACTCCCCCGCGCTCTCACAGCCCTCGCCAGCTCTCTCACACGTGATGTCCCATCGGCATATTGCTCAAGGTAGCAACCTACGCCCTGAAGGAACTGGGACACCCAAGATGACTCCCCGCGACCGTATAGGGAGTGTCGAGGATACTGATGCAGCGGGAATGCTGCTTCTGATGGCTACCTCACCCTCTCCCGCGCGTCCGACCAGTACTAGGGATCGAGACGTAAGAGACGCTGCTGCGTTCCATGCCCTCCGTGGAGGTGGCTCGGGTCTGAAGGGGAGGGTCCTCTTCCCGTCATACGGTGGCGGAGAGGGCGGTGGTGGCGGCCATTCCCGGACACTGTCAAGAGAGATGAGCGGCAGCTTCGGGTCAATATCTAGTGCCATGACAGAGCCCCTCTCTCCTCGGTCCGTTGCACCAGGTAGACGGGCGATGGGCCAGCCTTCAGCGCCGACTTTGTCTATTGGCCAGGGCGACCCGGGTGGTGGGGGCGGGCTAGACGTTCCAATGATGCCGACTATCACGCCGCCGACCCCAACAGAACAAGATCCTGCGCGACCTGTACCTACGGCTCCCGCCTCTCCACGGTCCGAAGGGCACTCGCAATTCACACTGCACACGGGTGGCTCTATGGATAGCAAGCCAACGTTTCCCCCTCACACACCCAATGCGTCTTTCAGCCTCAGCGACTACGTCAATGTCTCTCCTTCCCCCGCCGCAATTATGCACTCACAGCCTAGACCGTCCAGCACTCAGCCGCCGCTTGGCAGGCGGTTATTTGAAGGTCATTCCACGCCTAAAGGCAGTCCCGGTCGACGATCTGCTCACCCGACGCTACCTCCACCATCCTCACCGTCGCCCGCGCAGAAGAATGGGCTCAGTGCAGGTGTGGAAATCGCATAGAGCCCTTGTACTCATGGCTTCCGGCATCCGTGGATAGTCCCTCTCTGACCCATTCCGCCGGCATCGCTCATCGTATCGGTCACGCTCCGTTCTCAGGCCCATTCAAGGCTCCGGATGGACTCATCGTGTATTTCATGCCCCGCCCTATTTGCTTGCATTTTGTAGCCTTCCCTTCATCGCCACATTCTCTCTCTGTCTCGCTTCCCTCTCTCACGACCTCGAACGAACGACTCGAGTATTTATCGGAGGTGCTCCCATCATGTCCCACGCACACACACGCCGTGTCATGAACGCCTCGCCGAATGAGGCTTTGGCTCAGTGTTCAGCAGTGCAACCACTGTACTACCGCCAACCTACCTATCTATCGCTCCTCGGACGAGACCGCAGGGCATTGTGAGCCCTGGTCGCCGGGCCTATGTAGCCTATCATCAGCTCCGCACGCGTTCTCAGTCTCTCAAACCTCGGTCGCTGCCCCGCCTCCCGCCGTCGTTGCCGTATTATGTCTGTTCATGTCTGTCTCTTTACGCCGCCTTCTCTACCCGAGTTCGTCGCAGGATTTATCCGCTTCCTGTCTTGCTTTGCTGTTCATAGTTGTCTCGATTATTACTCCCTCACTCGCCCCAGTCTCTCGCCGCCTTCTCCTTCGTTGTACATAGTTATAATTATCCTTTGGGCGACGATTCAGAGACGCGTCGTGTCTGCGCACTGTATGTCCTCGCATGGGCTTTCTCGGTCACGGTATCTGATGTCGGTAGGCCCTCCACGTTCTTTGTTCTCGTATCCGTCGCTGTCATTTTTTCAGTCGTATTAGTACCGGTCTGTTACGTCTGCACTCGCCCATGTACTATACAGCCCATCGCCTCGAATGCAAATCCTATTCTCCATACAATGTTGGTCCCGCTTGGGACGCCCAATCGCATCCGGCGCGCCCCGATGCGCGTCATGAGCGAGGTCAGGGCGCCTGTGACTTGCAGTAGCGCCCGTGGAGAGCGTCTCGCGATCACGTCCAGTCCGGCTTGGAAGTTCAAACGTTCAACGTTCAACGTTCACCGCCCAACGTCCTCCCGCTCCGTCTTCGTCGGGGTCTCGCTGAACGTCCTCCTTGCCAGTGGTTTTGTCCTTGTAAATTGACATAACTTTGTCATAAGAGGTCGTCGACTGCGCGGCTCCTACTAGAGAGCCCAGAGTCTCACGAGATTCTCCCCATACCACAAGAGGATTGAAGTCGGACCGAGGCATCGCGGTTGTCATCGAGCTTTGGGCATAAGGGGGAAAGAGTTGACACGTAGAACTTCTATAGGTGTGCATGCCCGGCCGAGGACAAACGGTGAGCTACGCGCGGTACTTGTATACTCGGCAACGGCTGAACGAGCATCCACAGGTTCATTTTGGAAACGATGGCGTCGTCAGGCTACCCCAGCGCACAGCAGCAAAGTTCTTCTTTCGACATGAACGCATACCTCCGCCAGCCTTCCTCTTCGCCTGTCATGCAACGCGCCGCGATCCCCCCCTCGAACCCGACCCCTTTCAAAGCCCCCGCGCACAAGCACGCCCACCACCTCCACTCGATACCCCCGCGCGAGAAATCAACGCGCACGCTGATCATAGACCATCTGCTATGGGTCCACGGCAGGACGCGCTTTGCGCAGGCGCGCGCAGAGCTCGGCATGACCGACCGCACCGGTGGGCCCTCCAGGCCGAACTACGTGCACCGGGAGCGCCCAGAGAACTACGAAGAAGAAGAGGAGATGTACAGCGAAGGCGAGGACGTGCGGGTGCTGGGTGCGCGCGAGGGTGGCCCCGAGCATACGTACGGGGACGACGAGGAAGATCGGTTGGAGATGCAGGATCTCCTACTCGCGCGGAGCTTGCGGCAGCGTGCAGAGAGCGTCGAGAAAGTCGCGACAGCCATGCTAGACCAGCCGCCTGAGGTGCGACCGCTGCATCCGGATGACTTGCTTGATCCTCCCACATCACCCTCCTTGCAACCTCAGCAAACGCGACAGCACCAGCATACGCTCCCGAACGGAGTACGGCTGCGGCTTGCGTTAGCGACCGTCATCAACGATCTCTTCTCCCGCAAACCCCCAGACCTCCCGAAGAGCCCTGTCTCGCCTGTGGATCCTTCGATCCCCACTTCTGCCCTACTTCCCTCTGTTCTCGTCCCCCTTGCCGCTATCTCTAACGCTCCTCTGACTCCAGAAGCGCCGCGCTCCACACAGAGACCAACGCCGAACGATTACATCCGCTCCTTGTATGCGATCGGTACGGATCCAGAGACGTCGAACTCGCCGCCCTCCTTACGGTGCCCAAGACACCTGCACATGGGCTGTGAAATATGCGTAGAGGCTAAGTCGCAGTTCTCCGTACGTCCTGGGCCGTCGCGAGGACGTCCCAGCACCGGTCGCGCTGGCTCAACAACGGGAAGCAGCCCCGGCGAGAACTCGTCCAACAACAATACTCCCGTGATTGCTACCGGTGTGAGTGGCTGGCAGGACGGCAGCGGGATTGGTTCAGGGCTGGCGCGTCCAGGACCCAAGGGGACTGTCTTGCGTCGCCCATCTATCCCGAATGCAGTCATTTCGGGATCGAATGGACGGAGCATCCCCACTATGAGCAATACGAAACTCGCAGAGTTCATCCCTCGTTTCATCCGCCTCAGTGCACTCGTGGCGGTGGAGCTTGGTCGGGAGGCCACCGAGGACCGTGCTTCCGTGGACGGGGGAGACCGACGGGAGGAAGACGGGTTCGGTGCAGGCCCTTCGTCCGCGAACGGCCACATGCCGCAGACGCCGCAGCCGCAGACGCCTCGACCGGCGCACATGTCGCCTCAGACGTCGCCACGGACGTTTGCGCAGCGTAACCAGATGGAGCCCAACTTCTCGCTAAACGCGCTGCGGCCATCGCGTGAGTGGTACTTCCTCCTCGGAGGCCTTCTCACGCGGGCGGTCCTCGAAGGGTACCTCACCGCGCATTGGAGGGGAATTGAGCCTCTCGAAGTGCTGTTGGGCGTCGGTTTGGGCTTGACGCCTTCGATGTCGAGGCCGAACGGCGCAGAGAGTCGCTCTGGCCAACTCGGCGATCCTCCGGCAGGAACCACCGCAGGTCGTGCGAGTGGTGGAGACGATTTGGAGTTCAAGGAGTTCGACCCGGATGACCTCCCCGACTTGGAGGAGGCGGCGCGAATCCTCTTTCCCTCATTACGGGAGCCGATGGGCGGTGGTAACACTCCGGTTTACTATGTGCGCGAAGGTGCGGAGCTCGAGTACGAGCGAGAGATGACAGAACGGTTGGCGAGAGTAAGTCGACGACGTGCGCAGTCTCTTCGTCAAGTCAATGCTGACAGGAAGGACGGTCAGTTTTACGCAGTGCCACCTTCCACGCCAGACGTTGCGACTCACATGGAGGATCTGGCATGGCAGTTCCCTGCGGAAGCAGTGGAGAGAGCAGCTGTTCGGTTCTGCGAAGCTATCGCTCAATGGCGGGGCAAGCCCGAGCTCGAGACCGTGCGTGACCTACATCCGAGCCTGTGCGGACTCATTGTTTGACCTGTATCTGACTACAGTATAAGAAGGCGTCATGGATCCGCGATGAACAGCGGCCAGGCACCAGCGGCGGCAACCCCGGCTCGGGCACCGCCGCCATGTCCATCGAGTCTCTCGTACACTCGAACCCGACGAGCCCCTCGACTTCGAACACACTGCAGACGCCTGTGTCGGCGAACACCTCGAACCATGATACCCGCCCGCGCAGGCCCATGATCGAGAAGTACTTCACGATGCCTCCGAGCTTCTCTCTCCACGGTCGGAAACGACGCCGAGAGGACATGGATAGGGCAGACGACGGACGGCGCGCACCAGTGCCGCCCTTCCTTTGACCGCGTGCGACTTCCCTGCCTCGGGTGTTCCTGCTTCGTTGATGGATCCGCATGACGACGGCGGTTGAGTTCATGTTCTTGTACAGATCTGGGTTCGCTTTGTAGGTGTCGGTGGCGGCTTGTGTACAGCGGACTGACACGCATTCTAGTGAGAAGATGTGTACTATATATTTCCTATCTGCTTTACCTACGTCGCCTTGTTGTTCTTCTCATTGTCGCCGCACTTGTATCTACTGTCTCTGTTGCACCTTGTCGCTGCTCGCAGACATTCAGGCGTACCATGTAATGAAGAGTTCGGCTCGAAAGGCTGATAGGTGTGTGCCTCGGCTCGATGCTGACCCCTTCCACCCGAATGTCCACGCGGACGGCCTTGGTATGAGAGCTCGTTCTACATTTGGATGTGGATAATCTCAACCTTGGTGACGATACTCGGCTGAATACTCAAACGGCCGGACTCCTCCAGAAGACACGCTCATGGTACACGCAAAGAACGGATAGATAAGTAATGAGTGAGCACAAGTGAATATTGTATGTTCACAGCCGCCGAAGACTCAGAGCACACAGCATGCGCACTGTCTACCACACCTAACGTACAACAGATGTCCCAATTGCCGTCGCGAAAGGCCATATCACTTACTTGTGTCTCGGAGCTCAGGCTGCGAACCCAACGCTATCGAGCGGACACTCAATGCGATGCTCATGCGAAGACTCGGACTTCTCGTGCATGTGCTCACTCTGAACTCATTCTGAAACCCCGCCCAAGCTGTGATCGAAGGCCGATCGAGAGTACGATTCGAGACTCGGCGTTGAGTATTACTTGAGTACGATCAGTCGACGCAGTGATGGCGGAATTCGGACGAATCAAAGTCTCGGTCGTGCCCTATGCAGACGTACCGTGTGGTACTTCCTACCAAATTGTGTGTCTCCCTCAGACGAGGAGCTATCATGGTCGCCATCCCCTTCCTCCGGCCAGTCACTGTCCCAGCGTGGTCTTTCCTCTTCACCGCGTTCAGCACTCTTCAGAAAACCCTCTTTCCCATGTCCTCGTCCACAGCCCCTGTGCAGGAAGGCCATATCGACTTTCCACATGAGGGGGAGACGTATCAGACGTACTACAAAATCTTCGGAGATCTCCACAACCGAACGCGTCCGCCCGTCGTCGTCCTTCACGGCGGTCCGGGCCTCTCTCATGACTATCTGCTGCCCCACGCCGACCTCGCAGAGCATTCCTTCCCTGTAATCTTCTACGATCAATTGGGCAATGCTCGCTCAACTCACCTGCCGGACAAGCCCCCTACCTTCTGGACTATCGACCTGTTCCTTGACGAGCTGGAGAATCTCCTGAAGCACTTCAGTATCCAGGACGAGTACCATGTCATCGGACACTCCTGGGGCGGGATGGTGTTCTCCGAGTTCGTCGTTACGAGGCCCCATTCTGGACTCCGCAAGCTCGTCATCGCCGACGCGCCGCCGTCCATAGCTCTGTGGCAGAAATCGTTCAAGGAACTCGTGGACAAGTTCCCTCAAGACGTAAAGGATGATCTCGCGAAGGGCCTGAAGGACTGGGAGCCGTACTGGAACGCGTTGAAGAAAGTCTACGCCGTGCACGGCTGCCGAGCGAAGCCTTTCCCGAAGGAGCTCGAGTACTCGCTCCTGCTAACCAACAGCCCGACCTCTGATCGGAGTGTTGCCACGTCACCGTAAGTCAGGTAGTACTCGCCAGGCTTCGAAGGTCGTACTCACATCAATCATACAGAATTTTGAAGGATTGGGACGTCATCGACCGCCTGCACCTCGTTGACGTGCCGACGCTTGTGATCAACGGTCGTTACGACATCGCGCAGGACTACGTCACGAAGCCATGGGATGACAACATACCAGACTCGAAGTGGCTCACTTTCGAGAACTCGAGCCACACGCCGTTCTGGGAGGAGAGGGAACAGTACATGCAAACGATCAGCGAGTTCCTTTTGAAGGCGTGAACTCGGTATCGCGCTATGGGCGGATGTAAGCTTGGATAAAGGACGCGTCTAACCTTGTAGTATGTCAGTGTACGTGCATGCTAGCGCGGATAGTTATTGTGAATGGTGTTTAAGGTCTACAGCATCCTGCGTGTCTGATGACCTAGATTCACAGTATTTGCTTCGAAGGCTGTCAAGGTTGTAGATGACGTTGCCAATTGCAGCCACACTGACTTTTGAGAGTTGCGATAAGTTCAAATGGTGTGGGTGGGTGGCGACATCATCCGTTCCGTTGAAATGCGCGAGCCTCCAGGTCTCTACATGATCAGGTTTTCAGCATTGCGTTTCGAGGCCCGAGCTGCAACGCACCCGGATGCTATGCGGGCGGCGAGCCCTGTCAAATTCCAGCGCTCAGCGCCCAGCGGGAACCACATATCGCAAGACCAGCGCGAGAAAGATGTCTTCGCCCACATGCTCCGCTAAAGCTATGATTGGCGGCTTGTCCGGACTGTTCATCAAAACAGAGTGAGCCGCTCATTCAATCAACATGATTGCAGGATCAGAGTCGAGGTATTCTCCTCGCTCTTGCTACGGAAGTACTCCCAGGGTGCTGTCTGGCATTTGCAGCCAAATGCCTTAAAAGCAGCCACGGTTACCAGTTTTACTTCCTCAGCTCAATCGCAGCGTGGTATCTCCTCTTCGCGGCATTCAACAATGCAGACGCCGTCGACCACGGTCCCTGTACAAGAAGGTTACATCAACTTCTCTCGCGAAGGAGAGACATACCAGACCTACTACAAGATCTTCGGCGACCTTCAGAATCGAACCCGGCCACCTGTCGTTGTCGTCCACGGCGGACCCGGAGCCTCTCATGACTACCTACTTCCCCATGCCGACCTCGCAAAGCAGGCCTTTACGGTAATATTCTACGACCAAGTGGGCAACGCTCGCTCGACCCGCTTACCCGGCAAGCCCTCTACCTTCTGGTCGATCGACTTCTTCCTCGACGAGCTTGAAAACCTCTTAAAGCACTTTAGCATCCAGAACGAGTACTATATCGTCGGGCACTCGTGGGGCGGAATAATGTCCTCGGAGTTCGTGGTCCGCAGGTTGCATGCTGGACTCCGCAAGCTCGTCATTGCCGACTCGCCGCCCTCCATGGCGCTTTGGAAAAAGTCATACAAAGAGCTTGTTGAGAAGTTCCCTCAAGACGTGCAGGATGATTTAGGGAAACGTGTGGAGGACTGGGAGCGTTACTGGGGCGCGTTGATGAAGGTCTATGCGCTGCACGGCTGCAGAGTCAAGCCCGTCCCGAAGGAGCTTGAGTACTCGCTCTTGCAGAACAACGGTCCGCGTTCTGATCGGAGCGTCATCTCCTCACCGTAAGCGACGAGGTATCTCTGCGCGCTCTGGAAATCGTACTCACTCCGACTGCGCAGGATCTTGGACGGATGGGACATCGTCGACCGCCTGCACCTCATTGATGTGCCGACGCTCGTGATCAACGGCCGGTACGACATCGCGCAAGACTATGTCACGAAGCCGTGGAGCGATAACATACCAAACTCGAAGTGGATCACCCTCGAGGAATCAAGCCACACGCCGTTCTTGGAGGAGAGGGAGAAGTATATCCAAGCCCTCGGCGAATTCTTGTCCGATGCGTAGAATAAGGGTTGTCCCGATGTAACACGCTATACGTGAATTGTAGTCCCGGACGAAGATGTGCACAGCTGTGTACGACCATCTCGTTTGCTGGCTCCTCGAGGAATTACGCTGTCGCTGAGGCGTAGTCGGTCGTAAAATGAGATGGGTATCCTGAGATAGTACTTTCACGTTCATCCGAATAATGCCATTATCGTACACCTGGTCATCTGTGCAGGCGATCAAAACCCAGGCGACCACTATGATTCAGTCTACATCCCGGGAGCTGCACTCACCATAGTTACCACCAAACCACCCCTTTCATGAGCCGTCTGCCCGTGCGGAGTACTTGAGCGTTCAAGACCGTCCCGTCCTCCGCAAATACCGCTCCAACCTGTACGACACCCCCCGGGTGGCGGATCTTGACCATGTCGTTCTGGCTAGGTTCCGACCGACTGGAGCGGGCCTTCGAGACAATGCGGTGTGCAATCGTCCCTTCGACTCCGGCTGCGACACCAAGACACAGACCGACTGTCATAGGTACGGCCTTGTGTAGTACGCCCATGGAGTAGGCATGAATGAGAATATCCGCATCGATGCTGTCGCCGTTAGGCTTGCTCAAGACCGCGATCTTAGGCTGGGCTTTGGCAGATGGGTCCAAGCCCATCCGCTCGGCACCTGCCTGACGTATACGTTCGAGAACGGTCTCGACATTCGGGGATGAGTAGTGCTGCACATTAGGAAGCTCCTCATTCACTCCGAGCACGCGAGCGAGGTCGTGAGCGGAAATGAACACGGTAGGATTCGTCGCATCGACGAGCGACACGGGTACAGGAGATCGTGCACCGGACGTATTGAAGAGAACATCCAGTGTGTCTGTAGGGTTGCCGGTTGGAAGCAACTTTCCAGTGCGAGCCCCTCCAGGATTCACGAATTGAAGGACTATGCGCGACGCCTTCCCGGGTACTCCAGCCATTTCTACTTGAGGAATATTGAGCTCTGGAACATGCTTCCCATCGGCCGTGGACACCGGAAAGGTAGTATCGATGACCTTCTGAGTGTTGGAGTTGAAAGACCGTACGGTGGCAAGGCCGCTCTGCGCGTCGATACCCCTCGGGGTACAAAGACCCTCGTCAAGCGCGAAGACGCCAATCATGCTGGAGAGGTTGCCGCAGTTGCCTGAGAGGTCAAGGACGCCATCTTCTATGCCAACTTGCACAAACGTATACTCGACGTCCACTTCAAACGCCCTAGCGGATGGAGAAGGAGGACCGACGACGCAGATCTTGGACAGGCTGGACACTCCGCCTCCCATGCCGTTCAGTTGTCGACGGTACTGAGGATCGGGCGAGCCCATGATCCCTTGGAAAATAGGTGTCCATTCTGCAGGATCCTCGGGGAGGTCTGAGCGCTTTAGAAAGATGCCCTTGGATGTGCCACCGCGTAAGAAAGTCGCAGGAATAGGGTTGACAACAGACGATAGACCCCTACTCGAACCTCCGTTAGCATGCAGAGTGAGTGCGTGGGACGCTCGGCTGAAAATCGAGCGTGATAACCTGGCTCATCAGTTGGTAATACACCGCCCTTATTCAGTCAGTAGCGACACATACCTGAGATGCATGCCGGCGTCCACCAACTGCGACTGGCGGCGTCGTCTGAGTACTGCACGGTATTGAGAAGCTGCCAGTGGCGGGGTACAAACGGAATTGGGGACTGAGGTCACATGACCTTGGCGTTTGGGCTGTTTGGCGCTCACTGCGCACCTGACAGTTTCTGACAACTTCAAGTTGTTACAGTACCGTAAGTACCACTAGTTCTCGTAATTGTTGCGAACGTGCGACTAAAGCTAACCACCCAATAGAGAATATCATTATGTGTCATAATCCGGGCACCAGGAGTACACGACGCAGCCCTCAGGTACGCTTACGGAGGTTCGAAAATGTATCGGTGAGAACCTGACATGGTGAGGTCGGCATGATTCACAGACTGACAACGAAGTGGATGACTTCCCGTAAGCTCCTAAATCTAGAGTTGCTTCTAAATCGGAGTTATGCGATTCGGAGTTTCAATGAGAGCCACAAACAAGCGCCCACCTCCAATTTGCTGACTCAGCAACCTCGAGCGCCCGCTCCTCCTTGCAAAGATGGAAATTTGTGATTTGGCGCCTACACACCTGCCTGTTTTGCAGCCCCCATTTTCCATTTTGAAGCGTGCAGAGCTCACTCTAAATCTAGAAGGGGGGATCGGACCCCCCTTCTAGACTTAAAGTTTAGAATCGGGCGCCTGCGCCAACTGACTTTGAATCTCACGTCGGATCTCAGTTTACCTGCCTGTTTTGGTGGGCGTCTAAATCTAGAACCTGCAACTCTAGATTTAGGAGCTTACGGGAAGTCATCCAGTAGCGTTCCACAGTCTGGATGTCACGCAGACTAGACGCGACGGCTCGTTGCGTGGCTCGGTCGAACCCTTACACCAGCTGGTATACGAATATAGGGGTCATAGTCAATCGGACCATGTGCACTTGGCGCACGAACACACTCTGCTGTAAAGTCTCGGCTACAATCAACTATAACCATCAAACAAACACGACGTCCGTTTCTAATTCCCTGCATTAACTGCTACGGCTTCGACGGCTATCATGCCAGGTAAGTGTACACGCTGGTCGTGAGTTGAAACCTCGTCCGCTCACCGAGATGCTGCCAATCAGTTGTCGCTGCAAGAGCAAGTCTTGCCACTGCAGGAGCAGTCGGCGATGGGGCCCACTACAACGACTTGTCAGTTATGCAGCACTGGATGGGTCTGCTCCGAATATGCACCTTCGCCCTCGGCGATGGGAGTCGCAGTGGCGAATGCGACGAAGATGGCGACGAGGACAAGGATTTTGTTGAAAATTTGCATGATGAGGTATGTGCGAGGTGTAGTGATTGGGATCAAGCGAAACTTGGCTTTTGAGCTGGTTGATGCTTCTTCACGGAGAGTCAGAGGCACTTTATAGATTTTTGGGCGTTGCTACGTCGTGCCAAAGGGAATCATCGGACTGAGCGTCGCCCTTGCCTCCTCACTTCC
This sequence comes from Trametes cinnabarina, assembly GCA_000765035.1. Lineage (NCBI taxonomy): Eukaryota > Fungi > Basidiomycota > Agaricomycetes > Polyporales > Polyporaceae > Trametes > Trametes cinnabarina. Next base: position 35,590 of record CCBP010000200.1, on the reverse strand, counting down.
GAGAGCCAAGGATGCGGACAAGATACTCCGTACTGGTCGCTCTATCCTGTTCATCTGATCTGACTTTGACATCGCATGTGTCCGCTTTTCTCAGCTGCCGTCCCTCGCACACCGGCACTACGCCATGAATTGAAATGTCGGAGGCCAGTCATTTCACCTAGCACTCCTTCAATTGAACTCACAATGTATGTCCTCTTTTTAGGTGAATTGACTCGCCATCCACATGTTTCGCTAAATTCTGTACTCTACTTGCCTTGCTTGTTGTGCTATCCTCTAGATCACAGTGACGATAACCGGAGGGCATGTTACGCCCGAGGATCAGCAAAGTTAACTATATCACGTCAACAGGTAGTCCGGAGATTTCTTATCTCTTGTCAACCATTCGGGCGATTGGCGACGTATAGAGACGGTGGTTTTCACTCGGCTAAGATCAAGCAGTGTTCGAGTTGGTATGACTGACATTGACATTGACAAGTGATAGAGTCCAACCACGTTCGCTGTCCCCAGCCATCGTGCACGCGGATGGGCGCACACAACATGAATACATTGGTTAATCTGTACTTGTGTGTATGTACAAGTCAATTTCTCTCAGGCCTGTCGTGGTCGGGAACATATCGCAGTGTCCCACATGCTGCACAAGGGACATCCTCGAACAATTTTGGGAAGTAACAGCTCAAACACTCCCACGTATGTCGTTGAGGGCTCCATTGTCATAAAACTGTGGTCACCTGGATCATACATTGATGAAATTGGAATCCTTCGGCTTGTCTGCAATACGCACGCTTTCTGGGTCTGATGGACTTTTTCGCTGATTTCAGGCATAGGCTCCAGAATATCTTGTGGCAAGGTCTACGCGAGCTCGGAACGCAACCCCAATTGCTACCAATTGGTCTGTAATCGGTAGGTGTGACAAGCTCTACATGTATCTCAGAGGTCCACACGTCTAAATGTTAGACGACACGCAAAGCGTTCCAACCACCAGATCGAGCAAATACCATTTATTCGACAACTGAAAAGTAGCACAATCGAATCCCCTCGCCCCAGCTGCCTGCTTCTTCAGTACCGACGGATTTTGGGACTACCCTTGAATCTGTCTCCCGGAGTAGGTCAGATTACGAACGATGCTTAACAGGTTATTAATCTCTACCTGGTTGCTATAGTCTAGTTGTCGCTGCAGGAGCAGGTCTTTCCGCTGCAGGAGCAGTCGGCAATGGGGCCACCTAAATGAGACTCTAATCATGTAGTAACGGGCGGGGAGCCGAGATGCGGGTACGAACCTTCGCCCTCGGCGATGGGAGTCGCAGCGGCGAATGCGACGAAGACGGCGACGAGGACAAGGAGCTTGTTAACAATCTGCATGATGAGGTATGTGCGAGGTGTATCGAAGAGGTCTCGAATGTCTCTGAGCTCCAGGTAGGTCTGATGAATCTTCACAGCGGTTGGCCAGTGCTTTTATGGGCACTCCCAGCGTCTGTGTACGACGGCCGCATATACCTTCAGGTCGTTGAAGAATATACCGCTAACCGTCGTACGCGGCCGATCGTGGACGAAGGGCGTTGCCGCACTTCGTCTTTCCCTCGAGACGCTGAACACATGACCGCGACTTTGACATGGCTACCCTCATCTGTCATCATTTGCTGGCTCAGCATGTCAGGGTGCCTTGAATGCAACATCCTCCTACACGTTTTCTTATCGAGTACGTGCAACCTCCCTTGCTCAAGAGGTTGGGGCAATGACTATCGGTATAGCTCGACGTGCCTGCTTGTTCAGACATAGCGATCGCTCACGGGCACATTCTCAGCCAGGCTGCTAATGGACCGCTCGAAAACTGTGTTTCGCGGTTGCCAGTGTAATATGAGCCTGAAGTCGCATCTCAGTGCGTTCGTGGCATCCGAGGTAGGACCTATCTTGCTCGCATGAACATGTACGATAGAAGCCCGCAGGAACGTCGAGGGATTATGCCGCTGTCATCCATGTAACAGATGTCAAGGCGATAAGACGGACATCGGCATGCCCAGGTGCACACCCTGCGATTACCGATGTGCATTACTCAAACGCGGATTGGCGTACAACGCGTGGACGCAAATAAGCCCGTGGCATTTCATGGGCAAGTTCGATAGTCACCGTGCTTCAAGGAACTTCACCCAATCGCCCGCTGTCGACGGATATGCGAGATTAAGCCGCCTTTGCCCACGAAAGTGCCATAAAAGAAGGTGCATACAGATAGACTAGGGCACATGTGTGTCTCGTTGGACTCGGAATTCATTTGGAACTCATGCTGATACATTCTACCCGATGCGATTTTAACAGGAGTTATCGACCTTGACGTAGAATTGGACGACCATCATCATTGTATATGGACAGTACTTGTTGAATGCCACGCGGGCCCACGGGGTGAATTAAGCTACTCTTCATGCCTCCGACGAAGCCCAGGGTGATCTTTCCAAAGTTCAATCTGACGTTCCTACCGGCCGACAACTCCGTCAGTATCCTTCGTTGTACAATGAAGCATGCTCCTCACATCGCTGACCCACGTCTTCTTGAAACTCGGGCGTTCTTCTAGGTCCCGAATGTATTGCGCAAGGCGAGAGAACTTGTCGCTGCTGAGAGTTTCGCTCAGCCGCTTCCAGTCCTCTTTGCTGTAGGCTCCTAATCCGGTGCGGAGGAACAGCATCATTCGTACGAGGGAGGGAGCGACCGCGGCGTCAGCGATGGACCACTCTCCCACAGCAAACCCACTGGGATGCAACACATCCTGCAGCTTCTCGAGCGCCGTAATGACGCCTTCTATAGGCTTCGCGAGGAAGAACGTCTCCCTGAACTGGTCGTGGACGTAGTTTCGGTATATTTCGATGAAAATGCGCGCTTTCGCACGGAGGATGGGGTCCTTGGGGAGGAGGTTCGCCTCCGGGAAGACGTCGGCCACGAACTCGAGGATCGCCATGGACTCTATTAGCTTCACCGATTTGGGAGAGGGTTGATCAGGGGGTACTTCAGGCCCTCCGAATGTGAGGGCAGGCACCTAATGACGGCTCATTAGTCGGTATAGTTCCGACGAGAAAAGCATGAAGCATCTTCCGAAAACGACCTGCGACGGACCTTCCGAAGAGGGTTCACATGCGTGTACCAATCAGGTTTCTCCCCGCGCTGACGGAATTGGTGGATCTTGTACTTTGCATTCGCCTCTTCGAGTGCGATATGCACCCTCTGAGCAAACGGAGAGTACTAGATCATGTGACATAGTTAGTTGCAAGGTCCATCAGTATTTGATCGTGGACAACCAACCTCCGCAGTATACAGCGTGAGCTGTTCTGTCGGTGCCATGAGGGCATGGGGCGGATAGCTAGCCATGCGCAACACTATCTTTTATACTCTGCACATACGCCGGACCCGGGGTTGGGGAACGATCAAGAGGTGACACGGGACCGAGAGAGGAGTCATCCCTAGTTCTGCCTGCGCATCCATTAAGCGGGAGGTTTGCTGATAGCGAATCTCACGAGGCTGCGCTGGGGTAGCTTACCTTGAAGCAGGAGACCCGCTTCCACCAAGGCCCAGGCCCTTTTATGGCTTTGTCCCCCAATGCTGAAGAAGTGTGAGCAGTGTCGCATGATGGTCAGTCAGCAGCGTCCACTTGAACTCCGTCGATACACCGAGCAGATGAATGCATCGACTCGCAATCGGGATCTCATAACTCCAACTCGATTTCTCAAAGTGATTCCTCGCTGAGCGATTGTGTTCAGGATATCTTGCAGCTGGCGGCTTCTTTACTGTGGTCTTGCAGATGTACAACATCGACATGCCATGTCCGTTCGCATAGAGGTGGATCCGAGAACAAATGTCGAGGGTTGGACGCTGAGCACTATGTACAGTACTGTAGTTGAGAACAACATGAGAGCGAACGCACTACGGTAACGAAGTTGACTGGCCTTTGGCCAAGCCGTCGGCGCGTAGGGCGCCTAACTCTTACTGGAGCGCCCCGTTCTCGAATTTCAACCGGGACTGTATGTACTTTAAGCTTCTCTTGACTGTCAGTGCACTGCGGCGTTCACCGTGGCGTGTCAGGCTTCGGACGCCCTCTCGAGTCTCGGAAACATTCAAAGAGCATTCCCACTTCTCAGAAATGATGGCCAAGTGATGCTCTCTATCCTCATGTGTCGAAGAAGTGCCGTGATACTCCTAGCAGTGCTAGTACTAGGCCAGTGGTGCAGTTGCCATAACTTGCCTCCGCTCTCGCCAGTGAGTCAGTACCAGGGCTGATGTCCACTTACGGTGACAGGAAATCACTGAACTGGCTCTAGCCTGTCAATATCAGAGTTGAACGCGTTGAAAGGGCTCCATAAGACTTGGGATGGTTCTGTCCGTAGAAACCCACACATGCGCCAGATTCGTCCTCATGTCCGTTTGGACATCACATACCCTACCTGGATATACTGTAAGCACGGATATCCTAAGCTACGAGTCTTTGCTTACGCTGGCATCTACATCCCGAGCTAGTACCTCGCGAACACCAAAGCTTCCAATTCACTCCTTGCTCAAAGTAGTCTAGCGTACGTGCTGGATTGCAGGCTCATGGGTTCAAGGGCGATACACAGGCCATCGGGGATGCTACCTGCGCTCCTGAACACAGAGTCGATACACAAACTGTCGTGTACGCGCTGCGCTCATGTCGATGCTGATCGATAGTGTCCGTTGGCAACGGTGCACACCCGGCCGAGCTATTCAGTTGCAGACTATGCCTCCGTCGGAAGACCGGTAAAATCGTGCGGTTGACACTCGAGAGTATCCGTACACCTCTCTTTGCGGAGCGTCCGGCGATAGATATCTCCAACACATGCAACGCAGAACTTTTGATCTTACTAGCCGACCACTGGGCAACAAGTCCGGCTGTATCAATGATAGAATTGGACATTCAGGTGCCACACTGGGCTGTTCTCCTTCTACCCGACTTCGTGTGGTATTCCTGACCTGCGCACGAAGGATCGGGGAGCGCGGTGTTGCACCACTTCATGGTTATGCCACAGCTTCTGATGATCAAACTCTGCTTGCCTTGTTAGAGGGGTGCATCTTCCTGCGAAATCTGCACCGTCCTCGTGAAACAGTCGAAGAGACAACTCGAATAGCCATACTGCCTGCAGTTCTGAATCCTATAAATTTCCCATTGAACTCGCCGCAGTCATCTCCGAGATGTCTATAGTCATTCGCCAGGTGATCCAACCTACAGGTACGCCAAAATCGGCTTCACATGACAATTCACTGACATCATGTTCTCCTACACTTCTCCTACTGTAACAGAAACGGAGCTCGACCAGTATGTCAAGCTCGTAGCTGGAGCCTTCCATTACCATGCGTAGGACAAGTACGATGCGTCCCGATGCATACCTCACCCCACCTTCGTTCATAGAGTTCTTCTCCCAAGGGCTGGGAGAGGACAGAACTCTGAAAGAGCCGATGATTCGTTCTCACATCGCCGCAGCACACATTGGTGGAGAGGTCTACGTAGCCGAGTTGTCCGATGTCGCAGTTGTTGGCCTCGCCGCCTGGTACAGCTAAAACCGCTTTCAGCCTGTGTTGTGCAGTATTTGACCGATCCTGGCATAGGCATGGACCCGGTCGCAAGTTTCTCGCTACCTACAGTAAGTCTCCGCGCTGGACTTTCGACATGTATCGACGCGCTTGACGTATCCATCGCAGAGAAGCGCAGCACAAGGCTGGCTGCCTGCGGAGTACCGTGACTGGTGGGCCGAGTCGGTGGGCATTGCTTCCGGTCAGTTCTCCGTGTAATTAAATCTACATTGACGCGCAACCTGGCAGTTCCTCAAGGAGTACGATGAGCTCGTCGACAAGACGGCAGGCCTCGACGCAAAGATCGGAGGTTTTCATCTCCAGCTAATTCCGTGCATCAGAGGAAGGGCGTCGGCAGGGCGCTCACTCGTTATGGCGAAGACAAGGTAAGAGCAACTTGCCGCTATGCAAATTACATAGACCCAGGTTGAAATACTTCTGTTCAAGGCTCATGCTGCGCCAGTGCCGACCCTATTGGAATCGGTAGGATCACACAATGTGCGGCTTCGAACCATGGTGTCAGCCGTGCTTGCTGTATGTGGGTTGTACAGGTCCCGATTTACCAGGCACTTGATTACGAGGTCGCTGGTGCCGGCGTTATCGCGGCTCCCAAATCCTACGGCAGAGGATGGGACATGACCATAATGATTAAAAATACGGAAGCCGAGGACTGCAAGCACTAGCTGAGTGCACCGATGACCGCTGCGTTGAAAGACGATGTTAGATGATTCTGCAAGGGTAGTTCTACAACAACTATAATCGCCTCTGAGCCCAATCGACAAATACATGTTTCTATATACGTCTTCCAGATATTACAGCCATTCGACGGTCTGTGTCGGAAAGTCAGCCGCCACGATACTTGTGTAAACGTGCGAACACTTACCGCGGGAGGCTTGGAGGAGATGTCATACGTGACACGGTTGATGCCCTTGACCTCGTTGGTGATCCTTGACGAGATGCGGCGCAGAACTTCGGCGGGGAAGACAAACCTAAGTAGCCCCGTCAGCTGAAGCAACGACTACACATCATGTGATCCTCACCAGTCCGCGGTCATGAAGTCTTCTGACTGAACTGCACGCAGCGCGATGACCTACAACGAAGTTAGACATTTCCTTTGGACTACATGAAGCTTCAATCATCACCTGTTCGTATGTCCGCGCATCACCCATGACGCCGACCGCCTTGACAGGCAAAAGGACGGCGAATGCCTGGCTGATCTGGTTATACAGGCCGGCCTTGCGGATTTCCTCGATGTAGATGTTGTCGGCCTGTTGCAGGATCTTGACCTGATCACGGGTAACGGGACCCAGGATACGGATAGCCAGACCAGGACCAGGGAAGGGATGGCGTTGGACGAGGTGGTCGGGGATGTTAAGGAGACGGCCAAGGGCGCGAACCTCGTCTGTGAATGGTACTGCGTCAATCGCCTTGACCGTCCGGATAGAGTGATAATTCCTTACCCTTGAACAGCTCACGCAAGGGCTCGATAAGCTTCAGCTTCATGTCCTTCAGCAAACCGCCGACGTTGTGATGCGTCTTGATGGTCGCGCTGGGACCCTTAAAGCTGATGCTCTCGATGACATCAGGGTAGAGCGTGCCCTGGAGGAGCCACTCGATCTTGCCCTTCGCCTCGCCACCCTTCGCCTCCTCCGCCTCAGCAGCAGCCTCAATCTTCGCAGCCTCGGCTTCGAACACGTTGATAAACGTGTTGCCGATGATTTTGCGTTTCTGCTCGGGGTCCTCAACGCCCTCGAGTCGAGAGAGGAAGAGGTCGGAAGCGTCGACGACGGTCAGATTGACACCGAGATCCTTGTTGAGCATCTCGTGTACCTGCTGCGCCTCGTTGAGACGGAGCACACCGTTGTCAACCATGATCGCGTGGAACCTGGGTGGATTGATCGACTGAGACATCCGCGAGCAGGGTTCGTCCTAGTGCACTTACCGATCACCGATGGCTTCATGCATGAGTTTCGCGGCGACGGAGCTGTCGACACCACCGCTGACCGCACCGATGACACGACCTTTAGGGCCGCAGATGTCACGGATGCGTGCAATCTCCTTCCCAATGAACTCTTCCTGAAGTGTTCGCTTATAATTAATCTGATGTATGGGCGAAGTGCGGATTCCCTACCATGGTCCAGTGTTGCCTGCAACCACAAATGTTCACCACGAATCTGGCGATTACTTCCTTGCCGCGCTTGGAGTGGGTCACCTCAGGGTGGAACTGGATGCCGTAGAACGGTTTTGAGTTGTGCGCGATGGCTGCATATGGCGCAGTGCTTGTGCGGCCAATAACATGGAAGTCAGGGGGGAGCTCCGAGAGTTGGTCTCCGTGCGACATCCAAACCTAGCACACTCTCAGCATATGGCTAGTACGAGGATACGACGTACGAACACACCTGAAGCTCATCACCGAGACCTTCAAGAAGCGCGTCCGCACCCTTGCTCTCACCGCCAATCTTCGAAATCTGGACCTGCGCGAATCCATATTCACGGTGCTCGCACTTCGCTACCTTGCCCTTCATATTCCACGCCATCTCCTACTTTCTCTACGTTAGCTATATATAAAGAGCACTGTTATCGTAACGCACCTGAAGCCCGTAACATATGCCAAGGACGGGAACACCGAGTTCAAACACTTCGGGATCTACGTGTGGGGCATCCTTGTCGTACACACTGTACGGCGACCCGGAGAGAATCACACCTGCTTACGCGTATGAGCACACTCATACCAGAGCATCGGGATATACGCACCCTTGGGCTTGAAGCTGAGATCCTTGATTTTTTGGGTACATGGCATGAGCTCGGCATAAACGTTGAGTTCACGACATCTTCTCGTGATCAGGTGGCTGTACTACAATCTGGTCTGAGCTTCGTCCTCGGACGACTGACGATGAACATACTTGTGAGCCAAAGTCTAGGATGAGAATGGTATCGAATTGGTCGTGAATCTCAGCCATGGCGGAAGCCCAGAGAAGAGAGGGTAAGAGGTAAGAGGAAACGGAGAGCGAATCAAGGTAACCTTTGCTGGACGCCGTGCAGGCGAGCAGACAATTTGCAGATAAGATAGACGCCCCAACGCCAATAACTTCAATGAAGCACCAAGTCTTTCACCTCATCGTGCACAACGCTTGCTAGCTGGTTCTCTCGCCTCACGGCCTAGTCGCTCTATATTAATAGTATCTTGTCATACTGCTTTTGATCCGCTTTCGATGCTATCCCAACCTGCTTGAGTCTTGATTCAGAAGACTACATCATCGTTCTACAGCACACGTCGGAGTCCGTGCAGCCGGTGAGAGAAACACCCCGCTCGGCCGTAAAGTACCGAAGGTCAACATACAGTACTGTACCAGAAGCCCACTTTCATCTTGAAGAAGAGCCATAACTCCTCCGTCACAGTCCATGTTTACGCCTTCGCGCCCAAGAAACCTCACAGAAAGGCGTGTGACTCTTCGTCATATAGGTAGTCTTGTGCGATGTCATACCGCCCGTTGATAACGTGGGTCGGCACGTCGACAGCATGAAGGTGTTCGATAGCAGTGCGTCCATGAAGTTCTGGACAGGTACTGTATCAACATACCTCTATCCTGGTTTGCACGATGATTCAAGGCTCGTCGCAATCAGTCCGATCGGCGTTCTTGCGTTCGCACTGCCGGAGTGTATATCACAACTCCTTCAGGAACGGCTTCGCACGGCAGTCATGGACCGCATACACCTCCATCAGCGCTCCATTGCGTTTCTCGATCCTGGTGGCCTTTCGCGATGCCCTTCTGCACCCACTTGTAAAGTATCGATTGCAACTCCACAAAGGATTTTGCCCAGAGAGAATACGCAACAGGGAAATCGGAGCTGACGAGCGACACAAACCGGCGGGGTGCCTTCGGACGACGAATCGGGAAGCCGTCATCCCTAGGCCTCCCATGAATGGCCGACGATATGATACTCGACCTGGATCCCGAGGGTTTTCCAAGTTGTCCAGGAAGAGGTCGATTGTCCAGAAGGCAGTTGGCTTGTCAGCCACGTGTGTCGAGGGAGCGTTGCCCAGTTGATCGTAGAAGACCACCGGATACGCTTGCTGGGTGAGGTCGGCGAGGGGAAGGAGGTAATCATGAGAGGGCCCGGACCGCCGTGCCGAACGACAACTGGCATCTGCGTCCGATTTTTGAACTCGCCGAAGATCCTGTAGTACGTCTGGTACTTACGTCTCTCCCTCGTAACGGAAGTCGATATGACCTTCTTGCACTGAGAGGATTGGGGCAAACAGACATGAGAAACCAGTTCGTACCTGGAGGTAGTTTGTGATGAAGGTATACAAATGCGATGGAGCTGCACTGTAGTCGCTGAGTCGACGCTGACCTGAAGTATACTGTAGCGCTTCTGAAACAAGCTCGCGCCCAGGCCCCACAGAGCATCAAGACTTCTGGGCGGTCGCGAGCATGCGGCATTGGCCCGGGTGAATTTGCATTCTGAGACTGGCTATGTATCCTACCATCAGTGCAATTTTTTTTCCCCTCAGACCACTTTTTGAGCACGGCCCGCCAAAGGCATGGCAGTATTGTATGCAGCATCTTGTACCCACCTCCATCTACTCTCGCGAGACGGCGCTGTTGCGTTGACGCCAAGTGATCATGAGCGCGTTGGTGTATAGTCATATCTTCAACTTGTGATTCGTTGAAGCTTAGCAGCAACGTAGGGTTTCTCGTGTTTGGCACCACAGCTGTCCGGAATGCACGATGTAGTGGCTGGGGTCTTGTGCTCTGATCTTCTGAGACCGACGCCGGATTGATCTGTGATCAGAGTAGCCTCAAATGCCACGAAGGGACCCTGAGGGGGCACTGTGCGCGCCAAAAGATTCCAGAGTACATATCTCAATCCCGTGAGCTGAGAATTAAAAACTGGGAAATACCACGATATATAGAAGCTCTTCTGATGCATCAGCCGTTCCGTGCCATAAGTACGGTGAAGGAGACGCTAGCGCTAAGAGGCGACGTCAATTCAACATGCCCATTGAATGCTACGTTCTGCAGCTACCCCGATCTCGGTGATGACTGGGGTGATAATCATACTCATCGATGCCGAGGACCGTGAGACGATGTGGCGCGGAAAGAGCATAGGTATATGTATCCAGACATGCTCGATATATAACCCGCAAGACTCGAGCAATACTGCATTTCCGGAACACGCGCCGCAATACCCCACTGCCTCACTGAAATATACTCCGTAATGTCTGCGACCGTTCGAGAGGTGACAAGCCCGTCAGGTATGTTTACGAGGGCTATCCTCCACGACGATATATTGATGCCACCTCTTGTCCCTAGAAGCCGAGCTTGATGGGTATGTCAAACTGCTCGCCGAAGCATTCCACTACCGTGGGTAGTCGGAATTGTCATGAAAGTCGATGTGAGACTTACGCCTAGAATAGGATTCTTCGCGGGAGGCCTCGGAGGCGACGAGTCGCTCCAGGAGCCTATGATGCATGCCCACATTGCCGCCGCGCTTGTCAACGGGGAAGGTGAGGTCCATGTCGCCGAGCTTCCGCAAGTTGGTCCCGTTGGGGCTGCAGTCTGGTACGAAGCCTGTTGAACACACCTAGACAAGCTCAACTCACCGTAATGACAGGTTCGGTCCAGGCCATAAGTTCCTAGACACGTTAGTACATCTGCATTCACTCATGCATGGTGCGACGAGCCCATTGCGTTCTCGCTACAGGGATGCCCAGCGCAACGCCGGATGGAACCAGCTCATGGAACGTCTGCCTACGCAGTATCGTGAGTGGTGGACGACGGTGAGCAACCCTGGACGTGTATCAGCACTGCTCTCTGATGAAGGACTATCAGTTCCTGAAGCAGTACGATGAGCTGGTCGACAAGACCGTCGGCGCTAATGTCAAACTGAGTGGCTACCACCTTCAGTTGATTGGTGTACATCCAGACCACCAGAAGAAGGGAGTAGGTTCGACTCTGATGAAATATGCAGAGAGCAAGGTATTTCGAACTCTGCCGGCGCTTATGGTGCCAGCCATTAACCTTACTTTTCTCAGGCCCACGCTGCGCGGGTACCCACCTTGCTGGAAACTGTGGGATCTATGAACGTGAGGCTTCGCGATAGGTATGTAGGGTCGCTTCCCGACTGATAACCTCATACCTTTATAGGTTCAGATCTATAAATCCCTCGGATACGAGGTTGCTGGTTCGGGACCAATCAGCGTTCCTCCTCCGAGTCCCCCTGACGCCACCTTCGAGATGTTCACTTTCATCAAACATACCGAGGCTGAAGACTTCAAGAATTAAATTAGGGGACTCAACAGCGCACGTGTTGAATACTTAGATTTGACATCAGGAATGCGTCGTATGTTCTAGATCTTCTGTATAGCGGTGTACAGAGCGATGGAGCGATGGAAATCCCCCCCTTGTTTCTAGAACAATGCAAGTCTTGGTATGGAAAGCCAGATCAGCGAGTATCCGTACGGTCGACACGTTTCTATCCAGAACGTTGGGTTCTATCCAGCGAGAGGCAGATACCAGATGTGTGAAACGAACCACAGTTTGTGCGACCGTCGAAGCAAAGAAATGAGAAATGCCGGTACTTGGTGGAGAACACCTGACTGTCATATGCATAGATCGACACGAGTTAACTGATGAATATGATACAATTAGGGCTCGGTAGCTTCTAATGGCCCAGAAGGCTGTGATTCAGGTATGTTGGAGTGATCGTCGTGCGGTTGAGAGTCACCTGTCGGCGAATGCGGGCTTGCGCACGCGGCACCTATGGATGGTGAACGAGACTGGTGACCATGGATCTCCTGGTCCTGGGAAGCCGACGACGGAATGTCGCTTTGACCAGAAGAGGTAGAACGCTGGACGGGATGCGGATAAGTCTCGCCATCATCGGATGATGAAGATGCAATGCTCATGTCATCATTCTGGTCACGGTCAAGCTGCGCACGTAGTCGTGCACGCTCGCGATTGAGTTCATCTTCGGTCGCAAGGGCTATCACAGGTTCTTTGATTTGCTCTTCCTGAACGCCAGCATAAGCACTAGAATGGCACATATGAGAGACATCCAACAGAGATGAGCCGTATGCACTCACAGAGCGTGATTGAACATCCTCCTGCGGTGTTGCAGCCATAGCATACCCAATTCACCTGCATTGAATTGCTCAAGCGCATCCATGTAGTCGTCGTAAACAGTGAACGAGGCGGCCGTGAAATCCTTGTTGCTCCGCCGACCGGTGTCACTATACATTGTCAGTGCGTGCCGGATCTGTGATTGCGACCGCAAGGTTAGCTTTCCACGAACTCCGGCGAATCACAAAGAAGGATTGTCTTACCGCAGTCAAGACAAGGGCAATCGTTGCATGAGGAATTGGTTTGAAATACTGTTGGTATAGACACCCGAGAGCATTGGCGTGACCAAACCAGACCTCCTCGATGATCTCACGGATGAGGCGGTGCTGAAAGCGACCTGCCTTAGCATCGACGTCCTGATTGAGCAAAGCATTCTCAATGAGTCATCACATCAGACATATGGTGTTAGCGATGACTGACCTCGTAATGAAAGCGACTATCAGCCAGGAGAAACTGGGCACGCTTCTTGTTGTGAGCGACTTGGTCAGACTGCGGATTCTTGGCCAGACCGTAAGCATCCGGTACGCGCATGACAGCCTGCTTCCGCACACGGCTGCGGATGCTAGTATCTTCGTGCTTGAACTATGGGTCCAAGTCATTAACCAATTGGGACACTTCAGCATAGGATATTCAATACAGTGACGTACCAGCTTGATGTCATTGTCAGTCAGGATATACCAGTCCTTGCCATAGCCGTAAATCTCAAGCGCTCGGTTGAAAGCGGTGTGAATGATACGTTCTTCCTGGACGTCATCAGGGAATGGATTCTCGGTGGAGAACATCACCTGGAGCAACTCGGCAGTTTTCCGCATGATCTTGTATAACTCCGCATTGGACTTGTATTGCTTGTAGCGTGGTCGCTTCGCGTTAAGCTCTGCCCGCTTGCGTCGACGCTCTTCTTCACGCTGATCCTCTTCATCAGTGAGCGCTTGGTCACTCCGGCGTTTGACAACGACAGGTCGGTCCTGATACGCACTCTCTCCAGAGAGGGTCGGACGATGGTGCACTGCCAATCGTGAGGAGAGCCGATCAGAGCGATTCAAAAGGGGTCATACATGATGGTTGTACTGTCCACGCAGATATGACTTGCGTATCTGCAAGGCTCGGGACGGGCTGGTTGGCTACGGCGGTGGGAATTTGAGGGATAGAGTGCCTATACGGCCCCCGGAGGTTGTCGAGCTGTGATTGCGCTTGCGACATAGCTACACTTGCTGACTGAGATCCTCGGGATGGCGTGTCTTGAGACCTGTATGCCGTCACGGCGAACTGCCAGAGCAAAGGAAGTGAGTGGAATTGTGTGATACCAGTTGCGCAGGGGCTTACCTGACCCTCCTCACGAGGCTGTCCGCCAGGTCTTTGCTGATGGCGAGACTTCTGTGCGAGTTCAAGATCTGAGAAATCCTCATCATCAGAATCAAGGCCTTGCTGGCGTTGAAGGCTGTCGAATTCATCAGATTTGTCGTCAGATCCGTCACTGCCAGATGTCACTTGCGAGGTCCCGGGATGGATTTGAACATGACCCGGGCGCAAATTCCGTGCTATAGCTACAGACGGTCGGATTCATTGGGGATTCTGTGAGTCATGGTGCAATGTCATACCAGGGTCTATGCGTGTTGTTGCACGAACTGTACGTTTCGACTGGGAGTTGTCAGACGTCACATGTAGGTCCCCAGGAGGAGCAGTCAGTGTGTTGCTACTGCCAGTACCAGCTTCATTGCCGTTTCCCTTGCGTCGGAGATGCTGCTGTGGTTGAGATGCCGTGTTCGACTCGTCGCTGCTGTCTGCTGTCTGCCTGACGTCTCCATTGCTCTTTGTATGCCCTCTCGGTGGCCTGCCCCTTCTTCCCCGCCCTCCTGGCATCTGTTATTCATGGCATATGTCAGAAAACTCAATTATGTGGTGCCGAAAGAGACTAACTCACCCGGTAATACTGTATGTCCTTCACTACCGGTGGGCGAGAGCGGATGAGATTGAGGAGGTCTACACCAATGAAGCAAATGTGGTTGCCAGTGCCAAGGACTTTGGAGAGAGCGGCGACATCTCAGGTGCCCGGTGACATAAGCACCCAATTTGGACAATGCACTCGCACTTTCGTAACTCGTCGCTTGAACGGTCCGAGTCACTCAGATGTAGACTACTACTGACTCTGCTTACTGAGCTTGCCTACATTGGCGCACTATGGCATCGTTGCTCTGTCCCAATTGCTCAGCTCGGCTTCATAGCAATACGTCCCTGTCGAGACATCTCGGCCAGAAAGCGGCATGTCGGCACAACTGGAGGAAACGGTCGCGGTCACTATCCACCTCCAGTGCTCGGAATGCTGAACACGGTCAACATGTCAAACGTGCTCGTGTTGAGATACCTCCTATTCAGACTGAGATACCGCGAGCACCTACGCAGTCTGAGATACAGTCAGGTAAGCAGGAGTCAAATCGAGCTCAGGCTGTTTTTGGGCAGGGTTTGATGACTGACATGACTTTCATAGCACTTGCTCCGAGTCCACCTTCAGAGCCGCAGCCTCTGGAAGCTGGGCATAAGTATGAGCGCCGTGAGACTCCTTTCGAGGCTGCAAAGGCAGAACGTGACTCTGTCGGCGTGCCGCCTTATGCGCCGTTCTCTAGTGAGGATGAATGGGAGTTGGCCGAGTTCTTGGTCGAAAGTGGTTTGAGCCAAAATGACATCAGCAAGTTCCTGAAAACGAAGTTGGTAAGTGTCTTTAGAATGCATTGAATGATATCCTCACTGACATGCATGGACAGTATGCCCGCTGTCGAGCTACCGCACCACAGGACTACGCTACAGTACGCGGTCGCAAGTCTCTGCTGCGAACACTTGACAAACTCCCGGGGCCACGTGCATCCTGGAAGGTCCTCGAGATTACTGTCACCGGTAATAGGCGTGATTCAAGAGGTCGCTTGATGCGCCAGGTTTTGCATGGGTGGGTCCGAAACCCTGTTGAAGTTGTCGCGGACCTCATCGGCAACCCGGAGTTCAAAGACAATATGCATTACGCACCTGTCGAGGAGTATACAGAGGATATCCTCACTGAGTTTCAGAAGTCGACCGGACCCACCGAACGTGAACGCATATTGTCAGACTTCATGAACACGGATTGGTGGTTACGGGTTCAGGTAAGGAGAAGCGCTAGTCAGAGGGTAAATTTGTGCACCTAACGAGATCCTTCTTTCAGCGGCTTGTCGCAGAGCGCTGGCCAGGGGCCACAATCGCACCAGTCATCCTGTGTTCAGACAAGACACAATTATCAGTCCTCAGTGGCGACAAATTGGTATGGCCGGTCTATCTTACTATCGGCAACATCGACAAGGACATACGGCGTAAACCATCATGTCGCGCTGTTGTCCTGCTTGGCTATCTCCCTGTGACGAAGCTCCACTGCTTCCATGAGGCCGACCGTCCCATGCAGGGCTACCGTCTCTTCCATTTCGCAATGCGTCAGATGCTCATGCCGCTTGTCGACGCGGGTAAGACGGGAGTCATGATGACATGTGCAGATGGGTATATGCGCCATGTCTTCCCAATCTTAGCCGCATACATCGCCGATTTTCCGGAGCAGTGCCTTGTTTGCTGCACGAAGGAGAATCGATGTCCAACATGCCTCATCGAACGTGAGCGACGCGGCGAGCTAGTCAATAGTTGCTACCGCGATCCCGAAGCGACGCTTGCAGCTTTGCGCGACCCGGAGCCAGAACAGCGTTCGCAGGAGGGTCTGAGGGACGTACCTGAGCCTTTCTGGGCGGACTTACCATACGCCAACATTTTCAATTGCATTGTCCCTGACCTTCTTCATCAACTTCATAAGGGGGTCTTCATGAGCCACCTCGTGCAGTGGATTGCCAAAGGACATGAAGATGAACTCGACGCTCGCTTCGCACGGGTCCCGCCCTATCCTGGACTAAGAGTTTTCAGTCAGGGGATCACTGGAATTTCGCAGTGGACGGGCAATGAGTTTCGACAGATGGAAAGAATCTTCGTCGGGATTATCGATGGGTTACACGCCGATTCCCGTGTCGTCGCTGCTGCTCGCGCAATGCTTGACTTCATCTACCTCGCCCACTATCCTTCTCACACTCCCTCAACTCTCCAGCAGATGCGAGACGCGCTTGAACGCTTCCATGCGAACAAAGACGTCTTCCGGGACCTCAACCTCCGCGAACACTTCAACATACCGAAGCTTCACTGGCTGATTCATTACATCAGCTCCATCATCGACTTCGGATCGTGCGATGGCTTAAGCACTGAAGTACCCGAACGCTTGCACATTGACTTCGCGAAATCCGCGTACAGGGCCTCCAACCGGAAGGACTACGTGAAGCAAATGGTTACCTGGCTCACACGGCGCGAGAAGGTTCACTGGTTCCGAATGTTCCTTCGATGGTGTAAGGAAACTCGGCAGGACGCTGCAGGGGTAGGCGACGATGACAACAACGATGATGACAACGACAATGACAACGACGGCGATGACGATGAGGAGGACAGCAAGGTTGCGGACTCAGAATCTCACAGCACCCGTTGGGATTATGTCGTGCTAGGCGCTGACGCTCATTCACTGGACTCCTCACTGGTTGATCACGATGTCGAGGCAGACGAGACAATCTCACCCTTCTGGCACCTCCAATCAAGTGAAGAAGATGCTCAAATCTCGACCTACGCCACTGAAACCCTCGAAGGGTCAGCTGATATTGGAGGAACAGGGGGAAGAGACGATTGGGCAGAGCTCACTCAACCAGTACGTTGTTCCGTGCTCGGCTACCATTGCCTAGCTAATCACAGATGCTGCAGGAGTCGGACATGCTCATAGGCCCTTACCAAATCTCCCGCAAGCCTTCCTTGGGGACGTTCTCTGGGGATGCTATCGTGCATGCCCTTGGTGTTGTCGACTTTGCGCCTGCCCTCGCTGCCTTTCTTGCCCACGACAGTCTTCCCGGTCAAAGTCGCCTCAGTGAACACTCCCTGCTTCAGCATTCATATCCAGTTTTCAAACAATTCTCGCGCGTTCTACCATCATTGCGTGGGTATGCATCCGAGGCCTTCGTCGACCGTGTTTTCGCTCGACCCGCCATCAGTGGCCATCCACCCAGGTATTCGACCGTCCTCTACGTTGAGAAGCCAGAGATTGCGGAGACTATCGGCGTAAGAGGTATGTTCATACACGGGGTCTTGGCATCTCACACTCACTCCTGTGTTGCAGGATACCGCGTCGGGCATGTCCGTCTAATTTTCTCCCTGCCGCCGGCTCTCCAACGTCTGCGACCCCACGCTGCCAATCCATTCTCCCATCTCGCCTATCTTGAGCTATACACACCCTTCGCTGCCAAGCCAGCGCAGCCTTCCGGCCTCTACAAGGTGGCGAAGTCGTACAGAGGCATGAAACGTCGTGCGGTGGTCGTCCCCGTTGACCGCATCTTCCGGAGCTGCCACTTGCTCCCTGTATGTGATCGGGCGATCGACCGTTCGTGGTCCTCGGAAACGGTGTTGGACGAGTGTGATATAATGTACCTCAACACCTTCTCAGATCATCACATGTACCTGTTCGTCGAATAGCCATTCTCCATCTTCCACTACCATACACGTGTGTATCACCGACAGGCATATAGATATCAAAGCCGCTTGTCTCTGCGGTACCTCAGCCTCCGACTCGCCAGGCATAGATAGGGAATGATCGGTATAGCTACTGATGGAAACATGGTGGCTGGACGGAACAAGTTCCATCTGGATGGAACCGTGCTCAAGGTCCTGCAGTGACCAGAACGGAATATTCGCGACATACAGGCGGAATATGGGCCATGGTGGGCGCCTAATGAAATTCCATACGTACAGTACCACAGCGACGGAACCTGTGGTTCTGTCCAGAACCAACTCGAATTCCTGATGGACTGTTGTCATGAAGAAACGTGTATGTATTGTATTACTTGTGATAGCGACTCCATCCGTCTATATTCAGAGCAAGCAATCCGGCAACTTGAAGAGGGTCGCTAAGATACCGCCCCATGTTCCTACGAGGTGCACCAGTGTATTCTGAAACTGAGAGATCGTGTAGAAATTTTTGAAAGTATTTCTTTCTCGCTGTAGGGTGTGAATATGTGTCGCGTTAGCAATGGTGCGAGAGATGGCACAATCTGATCGACAGCCGGAGGTGAGTAGCCTCGAGGCGCGGGAGTGAGTGGCGAGCGCTTATTTGCCGAATTGAGATCGTCCTTACGTTGGCGCTCGAGACCTCGCGGCCACAACGACACCTTTACCAAACTCCACCACCAACGGTCGCAAGGACCGTTCGCTCCCCACGCTCGCAGATCATCGCTGTAATATATACTTTAGCATACAGCTATGGGTGAGGAAACTATCACATGCAAAGTTGAAGCCCTCGCTAACAATCTCTCCGTCTCCCAGGAATTCCAAAGGTTAGCACCAAATCGCTGACGTCCTCTCGTCTCGCTCACTGACCCTGGAGTAGTTCTTCAGATATATCTCGTGAGTCCTCCTTGATACACCACCTGTCAAGCTCTAATGGTCGTGATAGTGAGCGATACCCCCTAACATCGCAGCTAATCCAGGAGAACAAGATCCCCGAGTTCGGTATGTGACGTTTGTTGTGATCAGCTGTGCGGACGACCAATACCTCCTAGACAACCTTTACGTCGACTTCAACGGTATCATCCACAATTGTGCGTACCCGCGGCTTGTCTCGTCAAGTCTGCGCCTTCACCGCTTCTGCAGGTTCTCATCCCAATGACGAGGATGCACACTTTCGACTGTCCGAGGCACAAATCTTCACATCTATATTTACATATGTCGACCATCTGTTCAGCAAGATTAAGCCGAAGAAGTTGTTTTTCATGGCGGTCGATGGTGTCGCTCCCAGAGCGAAGATGAACCAACAGCGCAGCCGTCGCTTCCGTACCGCAAAAGAGGCGAAGGAAGTGAGAGAGAAAGCGGAGAGGAAAGGCGAGAAACTGCCCGAAGAGAAGGCGTTTGATAGCAACTGTATCACGCCAGGTATGTCTGCTGCTACCTCGCAATGATCTGCCGTGCTTAATTCTACTTTGCCCATAGGCACCGAGTTCATGGCGCGCTTGTCTGAACAGCTGCGGTACTTTGTGAACAAGAAGATATCAGAAGATGCGAACTGGAGAGACGTCATGGTAGTCCTCTCCGGCCACGATGTTCCTGGAGAAGGGGAACACAAGATCATGGAGTACATCCGGCTGTCCAGAGCGCAGCCGGATTATGACCCCAATGTGCGGCACTGTCTATACGGTCTGGACGCCGACCTGATTATGCTTGGTCTGCTGAGCCACGACCCTCATTTCTGCTTGTTGCGCGAGGAGGTAAAGTTCGGCCCGGCCTCCAAGAGCAAGAGTAACAAGGGGTATGTTCAGACCCGTTCCGCTCATCCGTTTGCTCATTGCCATGCAGCGTGGAGTCGATCAACTTCTACCTTTTGCACCTCACATTGATGCGAGAATATCTTGACCTCGAGTTCCACGAAATCGAGCCAGTCTTGCCGTTCGAGTATAGCCTTGAGCGGGTCATCGACGACTTCATCCTCTTGGCTGTTTTCGTTGGCAATGACTTCTTGCCGAACCTGCCGGACTTACACATACATGAAAACGGGTTGGAGAAGTTGTTTGACGTGTACAAGAAGGTTTTGCCGTCGCTAGGTAAGCACGTTCCTTGTCAATTGAGCACCTGTGCTAAATATTGTATAGATGGCTACATCAACGAGAGCGGAGTAATCAACACGAAGCGGCTGCAAGTGGTTCTAGACGAGATGGCGGAGTGGGAGCGCGAGATCTTCGAGAAGGAATATGCAGATCTGAATTGGTTTAAGGGGAAGCAAGCCAAACACGTGAAGGAGATGGAGATGGGTCGCAAGCGTTCGAAGCTTGGTATGAGGCTATCTTTCAATGCTCGCTGCTTGCAACTCATGCTTTATCTCAGTCTTGACTGAGTCACAGCGGAAGATCTTCGACGAAGTGAAGGCATTCGTCCTCGAGCGGAGGAAGTTATCTGCGACTGAGCAGGCTTCCCGTCCTCCCTTGAGGATGCCGAATACTTTCTCTGCCCGCGATCGGCAGTTCATCAATCGCCTCGCAGATGATCTGCACCTCTCGGTAACCTGGGATGAGTACGACGAGGAGGACCAGAATCTGGTGACTTTCCGATTCCCAGGTGAGCTCGAGGAACCGCTGCCTGAGGAAGGGAAGTCGCTCGAGGAAGGCGAGGGAGGGACCGAGGAGGAATGGGAAGACGAGGACGATGAGGAGGCGAATGCTGCGGTTGATCGAGTACTGAACAAGTATGAGAAGGCCAAGTTGATGGAAGATGACAAGGAAGGGGATTTCGACGCACGGTATGAGATGTCCATCAAGGAGAAGATGGATGAGTGGAAGCGCACGTACTACAAGGTATGACTACAAGTTTAGATGTCGAGGCAAACCCTGATATCGTGTGACAGGGGAAGCTGGAGATCTCTTACGATGATCCTAAGGACATGGGAGACCTTGTATACCGCTACGTCGAGGGTCTCCAGTGGGTCATGTATTACTATTATAGCGGCGTCGCCTCGTGGAGTTGGTTCTATAACTACCATTACGCGCCACGCATCTCAGGTTCGTATGGCCAACGTCCATCGCCACAGTCACTGCTAACGTAGCTCATTGTCAGATCTGAAGGGTGTCGACAAGATGAGCTTCCATTTCGACCTTGGAAAGCCCTTCAAGCCATTCGAACAACTCATGGGTGTCATGCCCGAAGCCAGCAAGGAACTTATTCCGTTGGCCTACAGGGTATGTTTTGTCTTAATGCAATATATGAAGGTTTACTAATGCAAGCAAACCAGGATCTCATGTATGACCCGAACTCGCCCATCTTGGACTTCTATCCCACCGAGTTCGAGCAGGACTTGAACGGCAAGAAGCAGGACTGGGAAGCAATTGTCAAGATCCCCTTCATTGACGAGAAGCGACTCTTGAAGGCTATGTCTTGTGAGCCCCTTCTCATCATATCAAGGTTCTCTACTCACGCGAGTTATAGCTCGCGAGCATCAACTGACGGAGGAGGAGAGAATGCGCAATAGCTTCGGGACTAGCACGAAATTCACCTACAATCCTGGCGAACCAACTGTCTACCCCTCGTCGCTTCCTGGTTTCTTCCCTACGCTCTACCGTTGCCATTGCAAGATGGAACCGTTCGATCTGCCTACGCTTGATGGACTACACCTTGTGCAGGGTCTCTGTGATGGCGTCCAGCTCGGGGCGGAGGCGCTAGCGGGCTTCCCCTCTTTGCAAACGCTCCCGCATACGGCGACCTTGGGCTATCATGGTGTCAACGTCCACGGTTCGGAGAGTCGCAACAAGTCTATGATCGTTCATATCGTCAACCAGCACGAGAACCGGAAAGTGGAAGACATTGCTCAAGAGATGATCGGGCGACGCATTTTCGTTGGCTGGCCTTTCCTACAGGAAGGCCTTGTGTCCGCCATCTCGGACTCGCTCTTCACTTACGAGAAGCTCAGCGTCGTCCCGGGAAAGCCTGCCAAAGTGGTCTCGAATCCTCATACTCCTCAAGGACTTGGCCTTTGGAAGATGAAGGCGGAGAAGGTGGAACATTACTATTCAAAGCGTTGTGGTGTCATCACCGGTACTGTAGACATACTTCTGCATGTGCGCCCATTGAAAGGTTAGTGCAATGATGTTCCATACCGCACAGAATCTAACAACGCTGTCTATTCAGGTCTCAAACGCGTCGACAACGGCGCGTTTGTCAAGGATTATGAAGGCCCAGAGAAAGAGGTCGAGCAGGCTGTACAGATGGCCGTTTCCGAGGTCTTCTCAGAGGATCCACGATTCATCGAGCGCGAGCCGCCGCCCTTGTCTGAGGAGTTCCCTGAGGGGAGCAAAGTGTTCTTCCTAGGAGAGCATGCGTATGGTGTCGCTGCGCAGGTGTCGGCTACAACAGATGACGCTCTGTCTGTTGTCCTTGTCGTGCGTTCTCTGGTTATATACTTCGACGTGAGTGCATCCTGACGTATTTTCCCAGTTTTTCCCCTCGGACAGGATGGAGTGCGAGAGATTCAAGGGCGTCGTGGTGAACCGCCTTCAGAACAAGTATTTCCCTTCGTTCAAGGTTGCGGAGATGCTCGGTATTTCTAGCAAGGCGTTGTCGAAGGTCACCTCTAGCTTCATGGTCGTCGGCTCGGACGGCAACAAGAACAATCTCGGTCTCAGCCTGAAGTTCGAGGCCAAGGGCTTGAAGGTCATCGAGTATTCACGCAAGGATGGTCGTTACTGGGAGTTCAGCGAGAAGGCCATTGAGCTCATTCGCGAGTATCAGGTATGTAGCCCGATCTCACGAATTTGAACCGAGCTTGACATCAGAACAGGCCAAATACCCCGAAGTCTTCCAGGTGCTGGATAGAAGTGGCGATGGTACGTTTGTTGTGATGTTACAATGCACACCTCAACTGATGGGGAACCCCAGCCATGGTGAAGGCTAGCGACGTCTTCTCCGATGCCCCAAATCCAGATGCCAAGGCCAAAGAGGTCAAGACCTGGCTCAATACGAAGGGGGTCCGCGACTTTGAGCCCGTTTCCCTGTTCTGCGACCAGCTTGGCAAGGTACGGGCTTCGCTTTGTCTGCTATTCCCCTCGATGCTGATATTCGGGATAGGCAACTGTGAAGGAGATTGAGGCGCTCGCCGATAGTATCACTGCAAGCAAGTCGACAGCAGCTATCAAGAAAGCGATCGTCAAAGGCATTCCGCGACAAGCAGTTCTCAAACCGTCTCACGCTGTCTATCGCCTTCAGAACCAGCATTTCGCCCTCGGGGACCGAGTAATCATGGTGCAGGACTCTGGCAGCGTGCCGTTGTCATTCAAAGGCGTCGTCGTCGGCATGAATGCGAAGTCGATGGATGTCGTCTGGGATGCTCCTTTCATGTCCGGCGGTACGCTGGGCGACAGGTGCGTTTCAATCTGCTGCAGCTGCCGTGGTATACTTACACAGGAAGCAGGTGTTCGCAATATCGAGGATCGACCGTCGAATTCTGGTCATGTCTGAACCTGTCGAACCCGCAGTTCATCGTGTCGACCAATCCTAAGGCGCCTGTACAACAACAGCAGCCGAAGACGCCGTTCAAGCCTCGGTTTGGTCCTCATCCGACCGTCCGCCCCGCACCAGGACAACTACCCGCTGCTGGATTCAGGCCTGCCCCTGCAGCGTAAGTTTCAACCCTTCGCACGCGCGCTATCCCAACTGACATTTGATGGTACGTAGCGCGAACGGAGCCAACCAGAATGGCGTAGGTCACAACGGTCCTGTCCACATTATGGTGAACTCCCAACCGTGGCGTGGTGGCGGGCCGCCGAAGTGGCCCACCAGCTGCTGCTGCCTCCTCACGTTCCACCCTACCGACGGCGTAGCGAACGGTCATGCGAAGACACCCTCACAAACTATCCCTAATCAGAACAGCAACCACGTTGATCTCGCACCTCGCGGACGTGGACGTGCTCGTGGATTTCAGCCCCGGGGCGGCTTCCATGCTCAGGCACCAGTCGCTCGAGGTGGCATTATCACTCCTGCTCGCGGCCGCGGCTTCGTGCCAGGCATTGACAGAGGTCGGGGCGGACCGCCAAGGGGCTTCCGGGGCAGGGGGCGAGGCCAAGCCCATGCTGCTCCAGCTCCCTCAGCGTAATCTGTTCGCTAGGGTCATTATGGATCGCACCCGCGTATCACTCTCTTTCTGCACCTTGCTGTCCGCATTGTACATCGCTTGGAGTCGTGTCTACCGCAGTTCTCTGCTATCATGTTCTCGTTCATTATAAATTGTACAGTACGTCATTCAACGTGGTGTTCAGGGTGGGCGAGAACGGCACGTCTGTCTGGTCTTGTGAAGCTCAATAGGCTTCTCGTATATTGTAGCATTTGGTGTGGTTGATTGCAGGCTGGTACCACGACTTGCTCCACCAGGATCCCCGAGCTCCTCAGAAGAGCGCAGACGCCAGTTTACGGACGGTAAGAATAAGTCCACAGCACTCGTCCATCCCCTAGAGCACTTCGGTACGGATCTGCCTAGGGGAGACTAATTAAGTCGCCTCCTTTCTCTCTTTCTCTTATGCGCGTAAGCCGACCATTGTGCATGGCGACCAATTCGCCGTAACCCGAGGACGTTCACGGAGACTAGCTCAACCTTAAGCTGCCGCGCTTCAACAGCGAAAGTATGCATTTGTGAGGTCTCCCCTCGGTCGCAGCCGTGATACGGGTGGTCACTGCCTACGACGCGATAACAGAACACACAAGGTATGTACTATCGTGGGTGTCGAGGTAGAGGACAGGACCAAGCCTATGCATACCCGTCTTCGGCCAACCGGACTCGGAGCGAGAGCAAACGCGCCTCATTTAACTTTATGCAAATCTAATGATACATGAATGAAGTACGTTGGTGCGTGAAGTGTCCACAGTTGACATGGATTTCAAGCGGACACCACGGCTTCCCGGAGCAGGAAGTTCGAGACGACTTCCATGAACTCCTCCCTCTCCTCATGGTGCGGCATGTGACTGGAATTCTTGAAGGTGTGCCACTGGACGTTGGGGATGTCGCGGAAGAACGGACACATGACGCTGTCCTGCGCCTCGTCGAATCGTCCGTTCAGTAGGAGCGTCGGGGCCTTGATGTTGTGCAGATGGCCGCCCCCGAGCAATGTCCAATTCTTCAGCGATCCGGTAACGAAGAACTCCGAAGGGCCGATCCTGGTAAAGTAGAGATTGTGAGTGACGACGTATATGACGGTTGAGCATCGGACATGTACATGGTTGAGTACACAGTTGGGTCCTGCTCGATGGACTCGAAGACCTTGGACACCTCTCGCGGCCACGGCTCGATCCGACAGACATACCGCCTGTAGAAGCACATCACTGCGTCCTGATAATCCTTGTCGTCCGTCGTCCCCTCGGCTTCGTGTTTGTTGATAGTGGCCTACAGGTCATGTCAGCGACCTTGCCTGCAGAAGCAATGGTAGCTCCGTCTTTAGCCTGTTCGCCGCCGCGACCCACAGATCCATGCTGACGGGCGCGTTCGCGATGATCAACCGCTTTAGCCCTGGCGGTTGTCGGATCGCGAAGCGACCTCCAAGCATGCCTCCCCACGAATGGCCGTACAGGTCATAGTCGTCCTGTATTCCGAGGTGCTGCAGGAGGTTCTCCAGTTCGGCGATGAAGAGGTCATCGGTCCAGAACGCCGCGTCGCCCTTTTTCTCGGGGAGGTGCGTCGACCTGCCGTTTCCGAGCTGATCGTAAAGCACGAGCGGGATGCCGTGAATCCTCGTAAGGTACGTGAGTGTAAGAAGGTAGTCGTGAACCGCGCCAGGCCCGCCATGCAGCGCGACGAGGGGGCGACGGCCGGAGGAGAGGTCGCCGAAGACTTTGTACCAAGTCTTGCAAGGCTTGTTGGTCCCTGGAACCTCGAAGTCGACTTCACCTTCCGTAGCAATGGGCGTTGTATATTGGGGCATGTTGGGGTTATAGAGCAATACGTTGCTCCCTGAATACTTATATCCAGGAGACCCGCGGACCTGAAACAAAGACCTAGAAGTAAAGTAACATCATCGAGAACATGCTTTTACAGGAGGGAGGCTCGACACAGCCCTGAGAGCTACACCCGTACCTGATGCGAAATCCCAAACACGTCAGAGACTGATAAATACCAGAATCACATACGGGAGTAATACATCGTGAGTTCGCGCTCACCTACGAAGCGGATCAACGCAACAGCGCCGTGATTGCGGGCTCACGTACACATATGCAACCGAAACGCTATGACCATGCCTGCAGTCGACGACTGTGACCGGAGATGTGCGGGTTGCTAGAGCATCCACGCAGATGCGAAACCGGACGGTTCGACGCCTCCAACGTAAGTGTGGCTATCCGGATTCCGCGGCAACATCGGGGTATATGATAGGGTTGCCGTTGTGGCGTCGATAAAAGTCTCCAACGTTCAAGAGCACAGCGACACAATAGCACAAACATAAGTAGAACGACCAGAACCATGGAAAATGGCGAAATCTGCGTTCATAAGGATACCGAGGACGACTGGAGGGTATGAGCGGGTCTATGGCGGCGTAACGCGGCACGCCTAGAGATGACACACGCCAGCGCTTGCCAACCGGGAGCTGTGGGTTGGCGAGCGATATTGCGTGTCAATGTACAGGCATGGTGCTTAGGATCACCGCTTGAGGTGATCCAGCCATGCCGGTCGCCGTATGGAGTAGGTCATTTGGAGATAATGAGTTACGAGCTGAAGAGTGCCGCCGTTCAACGTTCGGCCCTCAGGCGACGCTATGGCACACGACGAGGTTGGAACTCACCTCATCGCCCATGAACCGGTCACCACAGTACAGGTCGCCTCCGCAAGATGTCTCGGAAAGCGACCGTGCAGGACTCAGGGTACGAAGCTCTTGACAACCTCAACTAAGCGATTGAGAGGCTGCGACTCCCGCCAAAAGTGCGAAGCGCCCTCGATCTTGACAACCTCTAGGCTACCGGGAGGAGATCCCGTTCCCTCCTTTTCCGCACGATGGTTGTGCAAGGCGTTAACCCAGGAGTCGTAGTTGTGGACCGAAGTGAAATCGTCTTGATCGCCGTAGATGACGAGTAGTTTGGCTCTCGGATCGCTCACAAGATCATGGAGTGCTGTCTCATAGCGATGCGAGTGGAAAGCGGTGAGCCATTGGCGAGGCCCTAGAGGGTACGACAAGAGGATATGTGCAGTATCCACATCCTGCAGAACTGGGTGCATGGACGCAATCATTGAACCGTATGAGTACCCCTGACAATTACATCATGTCAGGGCAAGGAATCGGGATGAGGACGACGTGGAGAGATGGCATACGAGTATGACCAACTTCGAGAGCTTGGGACGAACCGACTTGGCCCACTGGACCAGTTCCTTCAGGTCTTCGGCTTCCTGACTTCCTGTCAGCGACGGCCACCCCTTGGACTTGCCGACCCCTCTAGAGTTGTACCGGAGAACTTCGTAGCCGCGTTCCAGTAGAGGCTCGGTCAGAATCTTCAGCACTCTGCCGGCTGTGCATCAGCGAGAGGCCATAATAAGGTGTCCATGGACAGCGTACGGATCATTCATGCGTCCACCTAACCAAGACCAGGGGTGTAGACAGACGGCAAGTTTGGTGCGTTTCTCCGTCGTGTGGTATGCTGGCTCAGCGGAATCCGAAGAGTGCTGTGTTGGTTGAAGGAGTATGTATTCGAGCGATGTGCCCGACGGCAAAGTCACTGTATCCTGCTGAATCTGGAGGGCTCTTCCTCCTCTTCGTGAAGCGTCAAGCATGGTGTTGAAGAGGAGCGTGGCAGAGCCATGCGTTTCAGCGTAAATCAAAGACTGGAGAGAGCCAAGCTCTGGGCGTTCAGACGCTCGAATCGCGATTCGCATCTGGTGATGCGGGCGCTAATCTTGAAATCGGCTCATCGAGAGACGCCCCGGGCGGCTTAGCCACACAAGTACTTACAGTGCCTTGGCAGCCTGGCTGCTGCCATCCAAAACACCGCGCAAACAGTTCACAGTCTCCCACTCGCGGGCTCATTGCCGCACTTGCTGATCTACAATTTTCACGCGGTGCGATGGCCATCGAAAGGGATCCGAACTTCCCTTCCGATCTCGACATACAACCCCTCGCTAGCGCGAGCTCCGACGCTGACGCCCGTTTTGACTCTGTCGCGCAAGAGGGCGCGATTCGGACCTATGGCATCGCGGGGCGGATCTGGTGAGCATCATACGAGCAGAACGACTATGAGCGACAGGGCTAAGCCCACTTTCCCATTCATAGGGAAGCGTCGCACGCGATGCTCGCGTACCTGGATCCCGAGTCAGTTATGGACTTCGATCCACTCCCGCCTACAACCACTTCGCCTGATTCGAGGCACGATATAACGGCGATAGAGCTCGGATCTGGCACAGGGTTCGTCGCTGCAAGAGTCGCCGAATGGCTGAAGCCCGGGCGCGATCTTCTCATTGCCACGGATCTCCCGGAAGTCTGCACTCTCTTGATAACAAATCTGCATCGGTCTCCTTGTATCTGGGTACGACCCCTCGCATGGGGGTCACAAGATCACGCTAAAGCGATATCTAGGGAATTGGGACTGCAGGAAGTGCATGCTACGTCGCGGAGATACCCTACGCACATTCTCTGCAGCGATCTTGTATGTCTCCGAGCTACGCCCTACTTGACCCGTTTCCGACATACTTGGTATGCCTAGATCTACTTCCCCGCACTCTTGGCACCGCTACTACGATCTCTCCTTCACCTCACTTCTCCGCCATTTGTCGATGAAGCATCTCAGAAACCCGCTGTGGTGATCCTGTCGTACAAGATGCGCAGCCTAGTGAAGGAGACCCCTTTCTGGACCGCGTTCGGCTTATGGTTCCAGTTCGAACCTGTCCTCGCGAAGAGACGAAGAAACGCCAGCTCCAAGGAATACCACGGAGAAATTGAAGAGGGCCAGTTGTGGACAAGGTTCTCCCCCGGCGACCCCACTGACGAGACCTTCGTCCTGGTGGCTCGCCGTCGCCCTGAGTCGCTCAAGTGGACAATACCTGAAGAGGATCCGCCTCTCCTTTCCGGGGTTGGAGCATACCTATCCGACCTGCCGAAATCGGATGATCAGTTCGAACAGCTTCTCCTCATGGGCACGGACCTGAGCTGAGCAGGCGATCTGGTTAGTGGTAAGTGCAATTACGATCGTTACAAGCTAACAGTCACGCTTACGCACCCGGGTCTCACCTGATCCCAGCCTAATTAGGCACAAACCCGCAGCACGCGGCCCGGCCTAATTAGGCTCCATCCCCCCGTATCCGAGCCCCCGCTTTTCTCCCCGGTTTCCCTAGGCACAATCCCTC
>CCBP010000196.1:8718-20217 GCA_000765035.1 Trametes cinnabarina | reverse complement strand
AGGGAAGTTGGGCATCGAGCTGCAAACTGCCCTGCCAAACGCAACAACAACCCAAAGACGCGGGCTGTCGAACAGGAGGAAGAAAGCAATGCTGAGGATAATGAAGACCCTGATATTGGACTCAACGCCATTGGACTGGACGATGGACTGGATTTTTGAACGGACGGACTGACTCGACGCCAGTACCGTCCAGTAGCTGGAACTACACCATTTCATTTGTAACTTTGGGACAGCAACGAAGACTAGCCTATCTTCTCCCAGGTTACGTGGAATGTGGCTCCAAAGTCGTCGGGATTCGAGCCTTGTTTGACTCAGGCGCGGATGCAACTATCATCAATCGAAGAATTGTACAGCAATATGGTCTACCCACCATCAAGCTTCCTAAAGAAATCCGGTTTAGAAATGCGGACGACAGTGTCAATACCATTGGAACAGTCACACATCGAGTTGAAGCCAATTTTGTCGTTCGAGGACACCCCCTGCCAACCAACTTCTATGTTGCAGACCTCGGAAGAGACGACGCAATTCTAGGAATGCCATGGATCCGACGATACAACCCGAAGGTTGACTGGGTAACTGGACAATTCAACTTTGACCCAAAAATTATCAAAAAACAGCAGCAGATACGCGAATATCAGACCAAACACGACCCACCACCAGGAATTCCAATGTGGGGACTACCTCGTAGCGAGATTCAAGATCCTGAGGCAGTGGGACAATACATCAAGAGAACGGCACCAGACCCAGACACCGATGACCGATGGGACGAAACTCCTAATGTAGCAATCACGGCGTTATGGCATCTCCACAATCCACCTCCCACAAGAATCATCCGGAAAACAACAATGTCTACCAATTTGGCAGTTCGAGCACACGAAAACCAACCTGTCAAAAATCTTGATGACATTCTCCCATCCTACTTACAAAATTACCGTCACATCTTCGAGAAGAAGACTGCCGAACGAATGCCAATATCAAGGCCATGGGATCATGCAATAGACCTCAAACCAGGATTTATCCCTCGAGACTGCAAGATCATTCCCTTGTCCCCACAAGAGCGCAGTGAACTCGATAAATTCATTGACGACAACCTGGCTAAAGGATACATTCGCCCATCTAAGTCACCTATGGCGTCACCCGTCTTTTTTGTCAAGAAAAAAGATGGCACCTTGCGACCAGTCCAAGACTACCGCTATCTGAATGAAGGGACCATCAAAAATGCATATCCACTACCATTAATCTCAGATCTCTTCGACAAGCTCAAGGGGGCACGGTTTTTCACCAAACTGGATGTGCGAGCAGGATACAACAATGTACGCATCAAAGAAGGCGATCAATGGAAAGCGGCGTTCAAAACAGCTCGCGGTCTATTTGAACCCACGGTTATGTTCTTTGGATTATGCAATGCACCCGCAACTTTCCAAGCCATGATGAACAACATCTTTCGGGAATTTCCTCGCTGAAGGATGGATGATTATCTACATGGATGATATTCTCCTCTTCTCAGACAACCTAGACAACATGCACAAACATACAACACAGGTGCTACAGCGTTTGCAAGAAAACGACCTTTATCTCAAGGGTGAGAAATGCGAGTTTGACAAGCAGGAGGTAGAATTCCTAGGCGCAATTGTCCGATCTGGCGAAATAGCAATGGACCCTGTCAAACTAGAAGGACTGAAGGAATGGCAAACCCCAACAACCGTGAAGCAGGTACAAAGCTTCTTAGGTTTTGCAAACTTCTATCGCCGATTCATTCGAGGATATGCTGACATTGCCAAGCCGCTGAACAACCTCACACGAAAAGACACCCCATGGGAATGGACTAAAGAATGCAATGATGCCTTCACAACTCTCAAGCAACAATTTATGGAAGCACCAATCTTGGTTACACCAGCCCCAACCAAGCCATTCCAGGTTGAATGTGATGCATCTAAGGTCGCAACTGGGGCAGTCCTGCGTCAAAAAGGGAAGGATGGTTTATGGCACCCATGCGCATACCTCTCGAAGTCATTCACTGAAGCGGAACGCAACTATCAAATCTACGACCAGGAACTACTAGCAATTATCCGAGCACTGGAAGCATGGCGACATTATCTGGATGGAGCACTACATCCCGTGGAGATCCTATCAGATCACAAAAACTTGACCTACTTCCGAAGTGCACAGAAGCTGAACCGACGCCAAGCACGATGGAGTTTATTCCTCTCTCAATTCAACTACAAGTTAGTTCATCAACCCGGAAAAACCCTTGTACAGGCAGATGCACTCTCACGTCGATCCGACCACAACCCTGGAACACATGACAATGAAGATATTATCCTACTCCCAAATGACCTCTTTGCCAAAGCCGTACACGTCGAACTCCAGGAAAGAATCAGAGACACAACCTCAAGGGACAAAGTGGTAATGGAATCTCTGAATGGAGCATGGCATCTACGAAAAAACCCAATCATTGGCAAAAAAGAAGACTGGAAAATGGACGATGGCATAGTCCTGTTCAAAGACAAAGTCTACGTCCCACCAGAAGAGGAACTACGACGAGAGGTAGTACGCAACCATCACGACCCTCCAATCATGGGCCATCCAGGAATTCAAAAGACATACGAACTTGTTTCAAGAGACTACTGGTGGCCTGGAATGCGACAATTTGTAACACAATATGTTCGAGGATGCGCCACTTGCCAAACTGCCAAAGTCAACACACATCCCACCAACCCAGGACTACTACCTGTACCACACCAAGGAAATCCACAACCCTTTAGCACGATCACCATGGACTATGTCACGGGCCTACCAATTTCCAATGGATTCGATGCGATACAAGTAGTAGTGGATCACGACGTCACCAAGGCCATGTTCTCTCGCCTTATACCAAGGAAACCAGTGCAATGGACACTGCACACATACTGGTGCAGGATGTATACAGCCATTTTGGGCTACCTGATTGTGTTATCTCTGATCGAGGACCGCAATTCATCTCCAAAGCATTCCAAGAATTGAACAAGCTACTCGGAATTCAACAATCAATCAGCACAGCACATCATCCGCAAACAGATGGACAATCAGAACGGGCTATTCAAGAATTAGAAGTGGCACTAAGAATCTACTGCGGCAACTATCCAGATACTTGGAGCACACTTCTTCCACAATTCAAATTTGCCCACAACCAACACACCCATTCGGTAACAGGCAAAAGCCCATTCGAGCTGCTTATGGGATACCAACCATGGGCCATCGGAATGGTACACCCTCGGCCAAAGCACCCGAGTATGGAAGAACAATTAACCAAATTACGGGAATAGAGAGAGAACGCACTGGCATCCCACACCAAAGCAGCAGCTCTAATGGCAAAACGAAGAGCAGCAGGCGATGTGACCTTTAAGAAGAGCGATAAGGTGTTTCTGGAATCAATGAATCTTTCACTACCATACCCCAACAGGAAACTGGCACCCAAACGTGAAGGGCCAGTTGTCATTGACCAGGTCATGGGGCCCGCCACGGTCAAACTCCGACTCCCAAGCACATGGAAAATCCACCCCGTCTTTCACACATCCCTTATCTCTCACTATTGCACCACCCCGGAGCATGTTCCAAATTACGTCACACCACCACCTGACATTATCAATGGAGAAGAGGAGTGGGAAATTGAATCCATAATCAATCACCGGAAGCAAGCACGAGGAGGGATCCAGTACCTTGTCACATGGAAGGGAAGACCAAGTCATGAGAATGAATGGCTCCAAGAGAAAGATCTCAAACATGCACAAACAATCCTTCAAACCTATAAAAGAAAGCACAAAATGGCCTAACCAGACTTATCTCCCATCCTAGCTTCCCTCTCTCCACTACCCCTCAGTCTTCCCTCCATCGATGACATCGACCCCTTCCTCGACCATGCCTCACTCTCGTTGCTCCCACCGCAACCATCACCACAACCCTCAGTATCAGAACCCTGCCCGCCAGCAGACTCAGCCCCACGTCTCAGCCCAACAACTCCTAGACCAGCTCATACCCGACCTCTCCGCTATTCTTGGCCAGTCCCCGACATACAACCACCTTCCTCGCTTACCGACGTCTTCCTTCGGGAACGGAACTTTTGCCGATAGGGTCGGTTGGACCCTGGTCCACCCAGACCTCTGTTACCCAGTGAACCAGCTCCTAGGCCTCCAAGTAGTGGGTCTATCTGCGTGGGCGGATGTCTACTGATCCGCTGCCGACATTGTCCCAGCTCTCCACCTCATGAGGACATTTGCCTTGGCTCACCCCGGAACTGACCACGATTTCCATCGGGAAGTTCGAGCCATCCTCGATACCACCCTTATCCGTACCCACCAGCTCACCGATCTGAGCCTCGGGAAGATCGTCTACCAGGTCCTCAACTACCCTGCATTCCATGCCATTCTTTCAAAACCCCCCTATGTGATGACCATGCAGCCGAACCCAGCATACGACGGCCCAGGGTGGGTGGACTGCCTTCCTGGAGCTCTTCGCCACTGCGAGGAGCAGGCCTAGGACAACCTGGTGTTGACCCATGCCTTGATCGCCAGCCCCAACACAGCCAATCAACAGTGGGGACTACCATTGGGGAACGCGGCACACTGGGAGTGTCCCCTACCCCTTGGGATGGTTCTGACGACAAAGCGAGCAACGACGACAGCGACAAGGAGAACAAGCGCCCTGACACCCCTCACCCTCAGGTTCAGGCACCGCCAACGACCCCTACACCCTCTCTCCCTGAGTTACAGGAGGATGACGAGGACGATAGTAGTATCTCCGAGGACGCGCATCAGTACCTCAGGAACTTCCTCTTTGGGCTGACCCGTACCACTCCCTTCGCCACACCGACCAATCCCCTCGACATCCTCGCCACTGTGGCCTCTGCTGAACACGGAATTCCGACTACCCCTTATCTCGATGATGACATCATGACCGTCAACCCTAATGACCTACACCTGCCCATGGAAGGTCAGGTTTAAGAGGGGGGTAATGTTACAACTGCGGGACCGGTAGCCTTTGACTCCCTCTGACTCATGCTGACTCGTTATCTATTTTTACTTTCTCCTGACTCAATATGACTTGTCTATACTCCTTATGATTCCTCCTGACTCATTATGACTCCCATTGACGCATATTGGACAATGACTCATGCTGCGCATGTCTCGACCTAACCTGTATATTAACCCCAAGGGGCTCACCAGTAGAGCCCCAGCTTCAATCTCCTGTTCATACCTCAAATCCAATCACCGCTCTGTTCTCTCTAATAATTCTAAGTTGTACGCTCGACAGCTACAACCTGGGGATTATCCTAACACAGTTTGCTATATGATCACTATATCGCAGTGAGAATGCAAGGAGAAATGCAGTTGCAAAGTTCACAATCGCAGGAGTTCATGAGATCCTCACTTCTGGGGGGAAAAGAGAGTCTAAATTGCTTTGCTGTGAAGAGCAAGTATTTTACATCTGGATAGTGTGCTAATCGTACAATATGTCAGCAGTGAAGTGGTTTGCGGAGTTCTGGAGATTGGTAATGGGTTATACTGGGCAGAGGATCACAAATGTATGGCCTGCGTGGGCCTCGTGCTGAGACTACCAGTTTGCATTGTCAAGAAGGCAGGAACTTACGCCCACTTGCATACGGTGGATGCAAAGACCCAGTTCGAAGTGCGAAGTATTGTGTTGTGAAGTGTGAAGAATTCACAAAGATCCAGGACTGCGGTTGTGGAGATATGGGAGTCGTATCACCACCACACCGCACATCCCAGGGAGCTCCCCCAGATGGCTGCCCCTTCCTTCCCCTTCTTCACCGGCCCTGTGGAAGGCTTTCTGCCCATCTGTCATGCCATATGGGCGTTGTGGCAGCCCTGGCAGGACCGCACGTGCCCGTTGCTGCAGTACAGGCACTGCTGGCCATTCCGCTTACAAAGGTTGCAGGGAACGCTAACAAACAAAGTTAGTATCAAGTCACCCAGAAACCCGTCGGATTTATGCGGACTCAACCCACTCGCCATCCTCCCGCGCCTTCCCCTTACCCTTCTGGCTCTTCTTGGGGAAAGATCGACCCCCCCCCCCCCAGGTCGTCCGTCGGCCGGCTGACTTAGTGGGACTCCTTGGCTTCCTGCATCCTCTGTTCACTCTCTATCTTCTCCCATTCAACGTGCTCCCACTCTGCCCTCTCCCTGGCCTCCCACTCCTGCTCTTCCCACTCCATTGCCTCGCACACCTCCTCCGCCTCCCTCAGCATGCGCTTGTAGCGGTCGCAGGCAGACTTCCTGGCAGTTCCGGTGTTGCTGGCTGCATGGTCGGAGTATCGAGGGCGGGTGGTTGTTTGTGGTGCTGATGATGGTAGACAACTGAGAGTGTCTGGGGCCTCAGAGACCCACTCAGTCAGTCTCTTATAGTCCCCCAGAGTTCCAACCCTACACAAATTTCTCCGCTCTCAGGATCATGTGGGCCCTCAGGGGCTTGGGCCTAGGTGGGGGGCACTGTCACGTCCCGTGCCTCAGAGAGGCTAGAGGGTTCGACCTCTCAGGAAGTCCTACAAAACTCCCCAGAACTCCAGCCAACCTTACACCTTCTTACCCTGTTAGTAGTTGTTGGTCTAGCTCTTTCTACTCTGGCGTCATATCTGCCTCTATCAGTTCACCCTTCCCTTAGCTGATGTCATTATCGCCGGAACTCCTGGAGATCCAGTTCATAAGAACTTTTTACATAGAAACCTTACTTACATAAAAAGGTGGCTGGAATACCGCCTACCTCAGTTTGAATACTTGTTGCTATTAGACTCTTACTTCCTGTCCTTAGTCGCGCTCCTTAATCCATTTTTTGCACCTCCTTAGATATCTGACCCCATCCCCGGAACTCTGTTCCCCTCTGTCATTTTCATCTGATGACCCTACTAAATAGGGGACACTAAACGAGAGACCGCTCAGGGCATTACCAATAGTTTTGCCAAAGTCCCCACCCCCATGCTCCGGAGTTCTCTAGGATCTCCTTCGGAATCCCCTTGGACCTTCCTCGCTCCTTCTCCGCTCCTCCGGTGGCATGCATCCTAACACCTATGCAGTGAGAATCACCCACGCTCATGGTTAATTTCTTTGGGAACAATCACCCCTAGTTGTCATAATTTGGATTCAAAATCCTGTTCCTCTGATAGCCCACCATTATACACCTGAATCAATGAAAGCCATCACAGGAGTACAAAAGCTCGTATATTTGAGTAACACTACTGTACATAGATGCAGAAGATAATGGTACTCTGGCACATAATACAATAAAA
Organism: Trametes cinnabarina; assembly: GCA_000765035.1. Taxonomy (NCBI): domain Eukaryota; kingdom Fungi; phylum Basidiomycota; class Agaricomycetes; order Polyporales; family Polyporaceae; genus Trametes; species Trametes cinnabarina. The sequence continues at coordinate 12,938 of CCBP010000196.1, read as the reverse complement.
TCTAAAAACCTGAACAAAATGTGTGCACGCACTCGCTTGTCCAGACTCAGAACATAAGAAATTCCAACAGATGCTGCTAGTGAATACAAAGGCAGCGAGTTGGCCAAGGAGTGTACCTTGTACAACACAACTGAGACCAGCAATGCAATCAAACAGGGCACATTCCTGTGAGAGTGCATCATCTCAAAGTGAGGTCAACTGCCAGGAATAGAGATTATCAGGAGGAATATCAGAGAGAAACTCGGGGCACAATACCAATTTATAGAAATGATGCTTTCTAACCCAGCTTTAGAGCAGGGTGAGCTCCATCATGCCCCCACTCTTGCCATTATGCTTAACCTTTTCTTGCTTGCCATTGTACTGCTCTTGTGCATAGAGCTACCATGGGTATACTGGCCTAAAGAGCTAGAAGATCTCAGTGTAATGCATTACCAAATGGTGATTAGGCACAAGGTGAATCCTCAGCTGTAACATCTTCACAGCAGCACTAGAGGTAATAATGGCCATGCTAAACATTGTCCATCAAGATGTTCTTATGTGCGAGAAGCCACTCAGTGATAGGAGTATACACAAATACCTGATAGATGTCTTTGAGGTCACGCAGGAACCCTGGGTTGTATTTTGCATTTGCAGGGATGGCTGGGGAATGGCAAGTGATACAGTCGGAATTGTCACATTGATAGAGCCACTGCATGGTGCATTGTATTTTGAGCCACCAACACCACTGGTCCACCTTCAGGAGTAAATGATTCTCCCCTAGCTATAGACAATCAGCTTGTACAGCATAGTGCTTTGCCAAAGCTGGAATAGCGTATATTGGTTGGACGGCAACTAATCCTAGATGGCCATTTAATTATTGCAAGCATATCATCAAATTGATCCCACATCTTCTTGTTGAGAATATATCTGTTTGCTAGGAAATCCATGCATAAGTTCTTGGTGATGCCAACTAAACAAAGCAAGCAGTCAGTACAAGTTTATCATTACACAAATTATAACATAGCAAACCTCTACATATGGTAAAAGTTATGCATGTAGTCCAAGGCTGCACATGAGACAGGCATCCATCCAGGGAGGGCCCTGAATGCAGTCCACTGAGACCCGCCTTCATCAAGTATATTTGCTGCCACATGGCCTTGATGATTGCTTCCTGTGAGGACCAGGCAAAAGTAAGCCGTACAAAATCTTCATGCATACAGAACCCTGATATCACATGGTTTAATGTTGTGGGTTGTAGATTTAGACCCTGAGGTGTAACAAATATAGTTGGGACAGTACTGACCATCTATATGGTTGCCTGCTGAAAGACTGAGGTCATCATGAGTGGCATAGCAAAAGTTGCACATGTGCACATTATGGGAATGTGCTTCTGCCCCTTTGCATTTGTGGGCAGCTTAAACATTGGAAACATGAGTCTCAATCCAGCCAAACATCTCTATAGACTCACACTGCCCATATATGTTAACTAGGATGCCTGCCAGGGATTTATGGATGAGTTAGCATGTGGAGACCTGATGCAAACACCAACTTGACGCACCACATTGTAGTATATTCACCTATTCAATGAAAGGCTTAAGCACATGATTCACTTCCTTGAGGGAGGGTTCCTTAGCGCGCATGATGTTTAGTAGGGGTGTACATTTTTCATGAGGTATTGTACAGAGTGATGGAGATTATTGAAAGCAACATACACTGCCCCAGCTGAATGAGGAGGCCCCTTTGAGAGGCCAAACCTATGGATATGTATTATGAGTCAGTAGATGGACTGGGGCATAAAGAAGCCAAGCCATAGATGTACCAGTCAGCAAACATGATAATGCCCAGACCTCACTTTACAGTTTTCAGAATGATGTAGGCTGTGCCATTATGTGTTCTGATATCCTCAATGGAGCCGTCTGCAAGCTTGACATGCTTGAGACCTAATCTCAGCTTGGTGTAAGCTGCCCCATCATCAATATCATGCATCTTCTGGTAGTCTTGTAGAGGTGGTCAATTCTTGATTGTGAAGGGGAATCAGAGATTGTTAACAAACTCCAGGTGGAGCAGGAGACAGGCTAGACCCTTCAGAAAAGCTGTGTAGGCTTGTACCTTATGATGAACACATTTCTCAGCACCAGCAGCATTACACTTAATCCCCCAAATGATTCCTTTGCATCAGTAAACAGTGCAGAATGGGAATGAAAGCACAAAAGCTGGATGAGAGCAGAATTTGAAACAAACACTACATACTGGATGCCTCTCATTATATTCATCAACATCAATCCCTAGGTGGCACTGCACCATCTTGAGGGTTTGCGCAGGCTTTGGATAGATAGGTAAGGGGGTGCCAATGGTGACTTCTATAATGTCCAAGCCATAGGAGAGTTGTGCTGCAGCATCTTCAACAGTCTTGTTCTTAAAAAGAGATTGCAGCACCATCCAAAGGTATAAAAGTTGTATTCCAGGCAGCTCAAGAAAAGCAGAAAAAACCACCAAGCATATATCCTCTTCCAGTATGCCAGTAAGATCTGTCTGAGCCCATATGAAAAGACTGTTTTCCTCAGGGTGCGCATAAGGTGAAGCAAGTGTTGCATTCATCTTCACCATCTTTGCCATTGTTGTTGTATTTGTCATAGAGATCACCAGGCACCAGCAGTGAAGCAGCATTGTCCGCAGGGGACTGGTGGCAAGAAGCCCCATCTCTACCTATCACAGTGTCATTCTCAAGCCCTGAGAGCTGTTCTAGCATATCCAAGCCATCAAAGACCTTTAGCCCAAGGCCATCAGCAGCTGTGAGTCCAAAAGCACCAGAACCCTCTGAGTCTGTCAGTAGCAAAGCATGTCTAGGAGCAGCATTCCTATGAGAAGTGGCAGCCCCAATCAGTTCTGCCTTAGAGTCATCAGAGAGGCTCATAGGGTAGTAAGAAGTATCAAGATCAGATGACAAATTCTCTACATCTCACTTATGCAATTTGTCAGCTCAGAGATGATAGGCCTTTATTTGTGTCGTCTGCTATCATGAGCCTTTGACCATATTCCTACAGCCATATTTTTTTGCAGTTGCAGTTGTCAAATTCTTGCCAACAGGTAAGCGAATACATGAGAGTGGGCAGAGTTAAGTAGCATTTAGGACACTTGCCTAATTTAGCAGGTTTGTGTCACACTCATCATTTAAAGTATGGCATTTCTGTAACTTATCCCTTGATATTCTCCCCAATATCTCACTTGGCAAGCGGTGCTGGAAAACACATCCTTAGCTCACGAGAAATGCAGGAGGAACTCAGACATAACTTGCGGATTATGCTTTGGATGTGCTAACCAGGACATCTGGGAGGAATGTGGGGTACATTTGCAGATTAGCCGCCAATGCTCCTATAGCAAAATCAGCTGCAGCACTCTGTGGAGGGATGAAGATATTGAAAAAGTGGAATAATGGAGAACACAATGCTAGAGCATTAGATTACAATTAGATGCTGGCTGTACTTTTTCATCACATGTGAAAACCTCTGAATCTGTGTCCCCTTCAACTCTGTGGGACAGCTGGGACCAAGCACACGTAACTAATGGCCCTTAGGGAGAAGACACCTATGTTTGACTCCATTTTGAAGGCAAGGCTCTCTGGCACTTGTGACAATTCTGATGTATAGTGCAGCAGTTATACTACAATGAGCGTGTCCTTACCAAGAAGGTATGCACGAGTGAAGCTGTTGGAACCACATGGTGTCCTCCCCGGATGCTTCTCCTAGCCTTCCTACCCTCGATGAAGTAAGGCAATGGACTGTTGAGGGTTTGGATCACGGTCAGTGCCTGTGGCAATGCCAGTCTGCACTTGCACAGTTACACGGTGGCAAGGACATTCTCTGCATCTCAAGTACTGGATTAGAGAAAATATTGACTTTTTGAATACCATTGCTGTTCTGGCGACAAGGGATCCAAGTGATCATCAACACCACTTAATGTGCTTGGCAACCAGAATAAGGCCCAGCTTGCTAAGCTGGGGATCAAGGTGATAACAATTCTGCAAGAGACAGCAACTGTGCAGAATTTTAAGGTGATATATTTGCAATTATCAGTTGCTCACTGCTTGTGTTCCTTGTGCAACAGCTCCTGGATAGACTTGTGAGTTGTTGTCAGCACAGCCTGCTGAGCCCATGTGCATGTGGAGGTCAATGTTGCAGTATAATAGAAAAGGGTGAAGAGGAGGCTTGTGGTGTTGGCAGTGAGATTATTCATGATGGTAT
>CCBP010000195.1:7226-24460 GCA_000765035.1 Trametes cinnabarina | reverse complement strand
CAAAAAAAAAAAAAAAAGACCGCATCGGAGGTCGGACCGTACTTAGGTTCTACGCCAATTGCAAGCGCAGTGGCACTGCACGACGTACAGCAAGACCACCCTCTCGTTCTGTCCGCTCCCAGGTCTTTGGCAACACAGGCAATAAAGTAGCTCTGGCCGAATCTAGCCCCCCTTCACGCGCGGTACCATGAGCAACATCAAGGTGTTGGATGGGGGTTCTATCCACAACATCACCTCAGGCCAGGTCGTCGTAGACCTCCAAACAGCCGTGAAGGAACTCGTCGAGAACAGCTTGGATGCCGGGGCGACACATATCGGTGTGTTTTATTAAAGTCCTTGCGTCCGAACCGTCCTCACACCCGCCAAGAGGTACGCTTCAAGGACTACGGGCTCGATTCCTTTGAAGTCATAGACAACGGCAGCGGGATCTCCCCAGACGACTATGACTCCATCGGTATGTCACTCCCGTGGATCGAGCGTAGATTGCACGCGAACTTCTTGCTCCGCAGCGCTCAAACATCACACATCCAAGTTATCCTCCTTTACGGATCTCCAGTCGGTCACCACCTTCGGTTTTCGCGGCGAAGCCCTCTCTTCTCTTTGTGCGCTCGCTGAATCCGTAACGGTCACCACGGCTACGGTCGCAGAAGCGCCAATCGGTACAGTCATCGAGTTTGAACGGACGGGCAAGGTCAAGAGCCGCAAGGGCAAGGCCGCACGACAGGTTCGTATCACGCATATTGGAATATACTCCGCGCAGCCCCTCATTCTTCACTGTGTGGTTGTGCAGAGAGGGACAACAGTTACTGTCTCCGGCTTGTTCAAACCCCTTCCGGTCCGCCGCAAGGAGCTTGAACGCAATGCCAAGCGCGAATTTGGAAAAGCCCTCACCTTGCTTCATGCTTACGCGCTTGTACCCTGTGCCAAGGAGAACAGAGGGGTCCGTCTGACGGTAACAAACCAAGCAGCAGGCGGGTATGTATCTCCGCTGACAGGATCTTGTCTCGAGCGGACGACTTACGTTGCCTCAGGAAGAAGATCGTACAATTACGTACCGATGGTGTGCCTTCTGTCCGGGCTTCAGTTTCTGCCATCTGGGGTCCGAAAGCGCTGGAGAGTCTTGTGGACCTCGACTTGTCCTTCACTGTCGAGGTCGAAGCCGCCGTGCTGCGGCGTCTAGGCAAGGCCGCGGATAACGGGTCAGTGTCAAGTTGCTCTCATCTCGTGAAGACTGTCCACCGAATCATTCTGCTAGGAATACGAACGAAGTCAAAGTCAGGGGACTAGTCTCTAGGTTCGCCGTCGGCTCGGGGAGGAACGGCACTGATCGACAATTCTTCTTCGTGAACGGAAGACCATGTGCGCCTTCGAAGGTAGGATCCCAGCGCTGGCGGCGTTTGATCTTGGCTCACCAGACTCTGATACAGGTCCAGAAGGCTTTCAACGAGGTATATCGCTCGTTCAACGCGACACAGTCGCCATTCATCATCGCAGACTTCATACTCCCGACCAGTACGTCCGACGCATGTGCGCAAGTATAGCCATCCTCACCTTGACGTTGCAGGCTCCTGCGACATCAACGTCAGCCCAGACAAGCGCACGGTCCTGCTTCACAGCGAGAACAACCTCATACAGGCTTTGAGAGTGCGTCACTGTGTCAAGTCGCAACTCGCATCTGCCTAATCCATTATTTGCTCAGGTCGCTTTGGAAGACGCATACGCACCTGCGCGGTCGACTTTCGACGTCAATTCTGCCCCAGCTGCCTCAACTGCCGCTGTAGCTCCAACCGTTCGTGCTGCTGACAGTCCACGTCCTATTGATACAGGACAGAAAGACCCTCTCTTTCTCCCCGATGAAGCATCGGACGAGCCTGAAGTGCACCCGCAATCCTCTGCGCGGCCATCCACAACTGCAGAAGATCTGGCCGAATCTCTAGAACAAGATGATGCTCAGGAGGAGCCGTCGTTCGGGCAACCTGTCCTACTTTCTGAGCAGCCTGAGCCTTCTTCTTCGAGCGAGGCAGACGCCTTCGAACCGGATGCGAGGCAGGGGAGCTCCTGGGAGACCGTTGATCGCGAATTTCAGGAACGGGAGCACGAGCGCAGCCCCGTCGTCGCGAGCGAAGTGAGCTTCGAAGCTTCGTCCAGCGAGGTCGGCGCTAAGACGGGAACTCACTCTGACCTCCAATCACCGACTATCACTCAAATACTCGGGAAGCAGCGTCGGCGATCCCGGTCTTCGGCGGAGATGGACGTGGACGACAAGACGTCTAGATCCTCGCTTGAGAGTTGTGGCAAACGTGCTTTGCCCGGCGGGGTAGCGTATGTGGGCCCTCCACGTACAGCGTCCCCGTGTCAGGACTCGTTGAGACCTGCTGTAAAGCCGCCCGCACGGCTTGTCACGCGTACGTCGTCGCAGGCCGGCGATGTGGCCGTGCAGATGGTCCTGAGCACCTCTGGCGCGTCGTGGAACCTCCGACGTCAGGCAGACGAAGCAAGTAGTGCGGAGCGCCCTCGCAAGAGGGCCAGGCGCGATGACTGTGCACCTGGAGAACCCAGCCCTGTGCGGAGCGGTCGTGGTGCGCGTCAGGGTATGCGCGAGCTTTTGCGAGGCTTCGCGCGCCGGGGGACCTTGAGCGACACCCCACTGGACGTCGATGAGGAGGCTGATGAGGAAACCGACGAGGTTGAAGAATTCCTCGACCATCCTTCTAGGCAGATTCCTGCTGAGGAAGAAGAGTTTCGAATCCCCCAGTCTACCAGTGACGAAGAAGACCTCATGGAGGGAGACAGTCATGCGTTACCCGAAGTGACAGATATCACCGAGGCTGCCGAAGACGATGCGCATTTTCAAAGCGATGTGGTGCAGTCCTCCATTACGACTGTGAGCGAAGAGATCGTACGCACAGGCAATCGTGAATGTGTCTCCCTCGGCTTCGACGCAGCGGCAGTCGTCGAGATGTGGAAGGCGCTACGCGCGCGTCTGGCTCGCGCTCGTCAGGAGGAGATTCGACGCACAGCCTCTCAGGCAAAGGCGAGCCAGAATGCTGCTGCCTCGATTGACGTGGACGACCAGGAAGCGACTGCAACTCTGTCACGCGTGATTGAAAAGACGGACTTCACGTCGATGGAGGTAGTCGGGCAGTTCAACCTCGGCTTCATCATCGCACGAAGGCGAAAAGCAGCTGCGAAGCGCGAGAGCAGCGCGGGCGGAGAGTTGGACGACTTGTTCATCATCGACCAACACGCAGCTGACGAGAAGTACAACTTCGAGACGCTCCAGCAGACGACGAAGATAGACTCCCAAAAATTGTTCAGGTGGGATAAAGCCTCGCCCCATTCATTGCCCGTCGATCTTGGCTCTGCTCACCCTTCGCGGGCGTACAGTCCGCAGGTTCTCGAACTCACGGCCGCAGACGAATTGATCGCGGTCGAGAACATCGACGTGCTCCGCCAAAACGGGTTCGAGCTCGACATTTTGGAGGATCGGCCGCCGGGGCAGCGCGTGCAGATGACTGCGCAGCCAATCAGCAAGAGCACAGTGTTCGACATGAAAGGTGATCCCAAAGCTTTCTCCCGTGCCTGCTCATCGGTTCTCAATCTAGCCTGCGCAGATCTCGAGGAGCTTCTTCACCTCCTCCAGGACCGGCCCGCAGGACAGATGGTGCGGTGTTCCAAGGCCCGCGCTATGTTTGCCATGCGCGCGTGCAGGAAGAGCATCATGATAGGCAAGCCCCTCAGCTTGCGCCAAATGACATCGGTGCGTTGTACAAGCAGACGGGCTCTGTGGACATCATCACTCAAGCGAACGCTTCCCGCGAATATCTAGGTCGTCCAGCATATGGGTACGATGGACCAACCATGGCACTGCCCCCATGGAAGACCCACCATGCGCCATCTTACCGATATCGCTGGTGTAGGGTGGGACCGTGAACAGGCACCCATGGGGCGTATCGATTGGATCGCCTTTGGCCGTGCGAACGGGTAGCCCTATACCATTTTTGCGACGTCTTGCACGCGCCTTCCAGACTTCGCGCTGCTTAGATCTATATTGCTCTATCTTTGTCTAGGTCTCTGCAAACTGCTTTGCATGCGATTTTCCGGAACCCGCGCCATTCACGCCACCATCCTACCCAGCACTGCTCTCGCCCGACGACAGAAATTATCTGAATGGATTCGCTGAGTCATATTTCGTACAGATGGCCCAACACTTTGTCGCGGTCACCGGAGTGCAGACTCGGGGGCTGAAACCTTGCATCACCGGTTATAGGCGTGGACACATCGAAGCCGGTGCGACGCTTGTAACCTCCAAAGGTAACTAAGAAACTCGATGAGGAAATTCGGGTAAGGGGCGCGGGCCGGCTCGCGATCCGACAAGCCCACTTGCGCTCGATATCCTGGAAACCCGACTGTCGAGCGGGCCCATCAGTGGTTGAAACAGTCCTGATACCGATGGCGGATGTAGGACATCCTCTTGCCTAGGACGCTTTCCTCTTCACAGGCCATTGTCCTGGACGACGGTTGTGGCAATGCGCCGGAATCGCAGTTCGCGCGAACAGGCACTCTGAAGACCGGTACGGCTAGTCCTTTTGTCTTTTTACTGGAGGGAACGAGGACAAGAGGAAGACTTCACATGATCTTCCAGGCACGTCACGCGCCGCTTGTCCGTCGAGGATCTTGAAGAGGAAGCTGATTATCTCACAGCCAACATCGCGCTTGCCCTCACAGGCTGATGCAAAAACGCTACCATTGGCAGGGGACCAGCCTGATTGAAAGGGAGGCTCTTTTCACAGTCGCTGGGCTGCGATCTGCTATCCATCGCCGCCGATGTTTGCTAGGTCTCCCGGCCGAACGATGGTGCCAGAGCGACCGATGGCAGTCCACTATCTGAACAACCTGTGGGGCGTCGAATCCTCGCAGCTTCAAGACACGGGACATAACTCGGTGGCTGTTGCTGTTCTACGGTGTGTCAGCAGTCGCCAGCAAGGAACTGCGGATATGTCAAGGAAGTGATCGGGCCTGCCTTCGAGGACCTACGGCGACGCACGAGAAACCGCAGGCACTCCCTTACCGTCGACTCTCAGAAGTTGGCAGCCTGGGTGGCAGCCTAGGTCTTCGTGGTCTGTCCTATTGACGTCTCGATGCGCTGCCCGTTCTATCGTGGTGGGGATTTCTCTGGAATTCAGAACAACGGTGTTAGCGGACGCTCGCCCTCTGTATGACCTATGGCGTGGTCCCGCCGATCGCCAGGTTGAAGCTCGATCATATTGGGTGAATTGTTGTCATCCGCAGGTATGGTGCTCGGGACAAGGGCGGAATGAAGAAGTCCGCTGTCAGCGCCAGTGGCAAACCAATGGAAGCTAGGCGCATCTGCAGAACAACGGAAGCAATGTCGTATTTTCAGACTCACGAGGACGATGACCTGGTTCTAGTAGCGTCTCTCACGTTGTGTTATCCGTGAGCAAAGTGTTCCAAAGAACTCGCTGCAGGTCATCTTATGAGAGCGCTGAACGTGATGCTCTTGGCAGCCCGACTCGTGGCCCATGCCTAAGGCAAACTCTCTGTGAGGCTTGTCCTTTTGATATCGCTACCGTAACTAAAGCAGCATTACTTGGGCACGATGAAGAACTTCGCAACGCAAGAAAGTCACCTTGACTGTCTGTTCAACCTGCATCGTCATAGCCGCAGGTCATTCGGACAGTGGCGCGGGCAAGTCGCACACATTATACACGAATTCATGTTGTGAGTACCCCAACCAAGTCCCATTCCCAGACACCTAGTACGGTCGGGAGGGAAGGCGGTCCGCGGGTCTATTGGCCGGAACGTCGAAGGATGCAATTCAAGCGTCGGGTGGCCACCCCTGTCCGTAGGTGGCAGTGATTCAGTCACGTACGCGATCGTAACGCATTCTCAAACGAGGTCCGCCTCTATCACTTGCAAGAGCCGCTGTGGCTGAATGACTCGATCTTGGTGCAAAGGTCTGCTTCCTGACTGACTACTCCAGTAGGGTCGACAATATCTAGTACCACCGGCAAGTGCGGAAACGGTTCGAGGCACTGGCATAAAAGTTTTCGTGGCACCTTCGCGATCTCCCCGCCTTCAATGTGGTAGATCGTACACTGCTATGCTAGACGTTGAACATTGAGAGATGCTCTGAAAGTCAGAAGAGTTCCCGTGTACAGTCCTGGGCGGCTTTGGTATGCCGACGCTAACACGGTGACTCGCGGACGATTGTCGGCCATCCTCCCAGTAGCGTCAGGAGAACCGTAGCCTCTCCACGCGGTGCTACCTATATACTTCACGCGATCTTGGCTGGCACGAGGGCTGAAGTAGGCCAGTAGCAGGAAGACTAGATAAAGTTCAAGTTGACCCTTCCTCTCGGATGGGTGATGCAAATGACTGGAGACCTTGTCACTGTTCTTGACCTAAACCAACGGTAAGTCGAAGTGCTGATTGGCAGTACCCACTTTGATGAACCGTTCCCAGCATGGAGTGAGAGCTCCGAGATGGGAGCGACGTGTCCCCGGGAGGATGTCGCAAGTGCCGCAATAGTGGAATCTGGCGAGCTGCGACGGCTTTCATCCGTCACGTCATGGTATCCGGGGACGAGGTCGGTGAGAGACCTCAGCTTGACTCTACTATACGCACGACAACATTGCCGTTGTCATGACGCAGCGCGGACACGAGGAGAAACTGAACGTACATACGCCGCGCCTGGGGAAAGTGATGCTACATCGTCATAATACAGGAGGTCCAATGCCTTACAAAATTCCTAACAAGCACTTTCGATCAAACGAACCCCCAGCCAGTTTCCAACCGGTCGCGAAACAGAGGTGATGATAGAGCTTTCTCCGGTCATAGTGCCAAACGGAAACTGTTTAGCACGCGGCGATCCTCAGACGTGAGAGGCTTATAGCCTCCTGGGGCGGCGCCTGGCGTCGTGGGATACACGGGAGAAACGGGCGGAGTCGGATGGCTCACAGGTACAACAGTCGCCAATCTGGGCAGAACGCCAACCGAGTGGCTTGAGCGGCGAGATCCTCCTGCATAAAGAGTCGGGCGCATGGCCGTGGAAGACGACGAAGACGAGGAGGACGACAGCGGTCTGTCAGCGCCCGGAAGGTCGTGCGCGGAGTGCGAGGCCGGGATGGCCCACGGGGCTGGTGACCATTCCTGGTAATCCCTCCCCGTGTGCCCGGCATCAGGTCCGTCCGAGTCGTCCAGCGTTCGACCAAACCGTGCGATGGTGCCCCTTGCGGACGAGAAGATCCCCTCGGGCACACGGATATTGCGGAGGTATTCGTAGTTCTCGACGACGGGCAAACGGGTGTAGTCATCGCCCTACGTGCAGTCAACGGTGAGTACAACAATAGACGGAGGTGAAACGGAGTCCTCACCGAGAAGTATGCCACGACGTGCCACTTGCGAGGTGGTTCACCACGCCGTATGTGTACGTGCGTCGAATACGTCTGTTTCGTGAGACCGTCTGGCTTCGAGGGCCTGTCCTGTCGCCGAATGGGCGCAGGCGGCACTGCAAAAGGGTCAAGTGTCCGGCGCGCCCTGCGATTGATATGGTTCGTGAGAACGCCCTCTTACTGGATGACCCATCGACATACCGACGAGCGGCCTTGGCTTCCTTTTCTTCGGGAGTCGTTTCAATTTTCTCTTCGTAGAACAAGTAGTCGCCGCGCATGCGGCTCTGGGACCTGGGTACATGTGAGCACAACCCCGGAAGGTGCGGTTAGAATTTGTGCGCAAGCTCACCAACGCCTCCCGTCAGTCCACCGCTCTAACCCACCTACTCGTTGGGACGAAAATTGAGGCGTGGGTGTATGCGCTTCATTATTGTGGCGGTGGGCATTCACCTTGTTTGTGCTCCGCCTCTTCCCACACGAAGACATTTCCAGATGCGAGCTTTTCACGCTCACTGGCAGTGAGGCGACGTGTGATGAGCGGCAGGATCCCCAGGCGAACCGCCTCGAAGACGATATGCGCATCCCGTGCATCCCGCAGGTCTAGGAGTGAAGAGGAGACAAAGTGATTCAGCAATAGGCTGGAGAGACGAGGCTTATCACGACTCACGAAGAGCAGGATGAGTGGCATGGCCGACGATTTCAGCAGGGCGAACGTTGCAAGTGGAAGACATGGCGTCAAGGAAACGAGACGAGTGGTACCCTGCACTCCACTACCGCCGCAACTTTATAGCCCGCGGGGAATCCGAAGCCGCCCTTTCCACAGGAACCGAAAGAGGAAGTCAGCTCGAGACGGAGAAGCCCAGTCTGTTGGGATCCAGGAAGCTCGATATGGTTGATAGACAAGAACTCGCGAAGAGAGGGGATTCAATTGGCAAAGTTTGGCGCGGTATCTTGCAAAAAGGGACAGGCGGCGCACCGCAGCGATCTGTAAAGCATCGCGATCCTCGGCGGGGCTAGGCGTTTATATAGCCCAATCATCAGACTGTGACACAACCCCATGTGCACGCGTACGAAGTGAATTGTCACCGTGTACTTCCACGTCCTCAGTCAATCGGATTGGCAGCGGGACATAGAGGGAGTTTAAGACATACCTCCATTGGCACGTCGCAGTTTGAATTGAGCGTCCGTAACCTTAATCGAAGACATGTCTCTTTTCCCATGCTCCCACTGGTCGGACGACTATCTGATTTTCGCATCGGCGGGCGTCGAGATGTAGATATGCTACTTTTCGAGCAGGCGAGGGACATCTTCGGGCTCCGGTATTTCTCCATACGACGAGTGCACGGGGGAAAAACAGCATGGATTTGGGGCGCTGCGGGTGGGATAGATCGTCCCATAAGCCAAGGGAAGGAAAGAGGGAGTGTGGACAGAGCTCACAAAGGTTATCGGCGTCGATAGGCCCTACCATTACAGGCTGACGAGAGGCTTGGGGCGATGGTATGGTCTCTTCGCCCTGGCACGATGACACGCGGTCGGGCCGTAGATCGCGTCTCTTGAATTCAATGACATTCAACGAAGCGTATGGCCTACAAGAACCGACGGGCATCGTGGGTCCTGTGTATCCTGGTTGTACCCCGGGGTGTCACATACCCTTCACCGTCATTTCCCAAGCGTACGCTGCGCCCGCAGGCACGCGTCCAACGATGATGCAGCGCGCTCGGTAGTCTGTTCAAGCGGCTCTTGCGTCAACAGCCGGCAGCCCCAACACAGCCGCGGGTATGCAAGGGGAAGGACTGCGAGCGAGATTTTGCCGCAAGAAGCCCTGAGCGTCGGGCGGTGAGCGCACTAGAAGCCATCGCTTGACATATTGGACTCACCGCATTACACATCGAGGATCGAGGGGCGCGCGTGGCCAGATCGCCGGCGACGAGGCATTGATTGAATATCGGGACTGTACTCAGCGAATATTAACTCGTGGACGATGGCATGATGCTGTGTATGTCGCGACTGTTTACGACTTCAGTAGAATTAGACGCAATTCAGTGTCAACCTGAGCTTAATTCTGAATGTTCGAGACGCACACTATACGGGGAAGAGTCGACGACGGACACGATGTGGCGTCCGATCGTCGACGATGCAGGGTGGTTACCGAGCATGGCTCAAGAGGAGGGGTTGTCGCGAGAGCGGGAGTGATACTTCCTTGAGCACGCAGGAGGCTAATTGACGCTATGACGCACAGCAGCAGCGGCTTGGGAGGCTTCGTCTCAGTATGGTCTCAGTTGGGGGCCGTGTCTGAGCGACAGTCGCCGAAACGATTGACACAGGCAGCGGAGAACCTTGCCTATCAACAACTTCGAGCCGAACGAGGGAACGAAGTCGAAAGAAACGGGGTCATGACGTGAAATGACGTCCTCTGCTGTCGAAAGGGGGGTCGGTATTACGACGTACCAGACGTACGCTCAAACCTTCATTGCCACCGTGAAAGGTCAAAGTGCTGAGGGTTCAGCGCAATATCCGTCTACTGTGCAGGCGTTCTAGATGACCATAATATTTAGCTGAGCCTTGGCGATGTTGCCCCAAGGGTTGATTTGCCACGAGATTCTCCTGCTAGAGACCCAAAGATAGTGACTTCGCGGTATAAGAGAATATGCGTTGTCACGGGAGGGTACCGAGTCAGTCGCACATCTAGGTGAAAGGCAGTGACGTTGAGGATGAGGACGGAGGGAATGTGCAAGTCCGGGGGGTTGGATGGAGAAGCTACGGGGGCGCCACCGGTTTGTCTTGCCACTCGGACTGCCCGCGGTATAGAGATTCCGAACGAGACAACTCCCGATAGGTTCTGGAAGAAGAGGCGTCAGCTGTACGTTTAAGTTGGAGCTCAGGCGAGCTGGTGTCAGGGTTCAGCGCACACGCCAGAGCCACAGAGAGGTACGGAGTTGGGAGGATTACCCCTCCGCCGCGGTACGGGAGACAAGGAGCGATGGAGGCGGCCCCGGGCCGTCCGCGTAGACCACCCGCGTTCGCCGCCCAGGAACCTATATGACGGATTATAGACCGTCCCTCGTGCACTCACTGGAATTTGGACTGGAACAAGGACTAGGCGGGGGTAGCAGGTCCCGTGGTCCTGCTACGCGGACCTGGTGAGCGCAGGGCCGGGAGCAAAGTCTATCAAGGGACGGAGGGAATACAGACCTTCTCACTGGGCCGACTTCGTGAGAGCCCACCCGCAGCGCAGCGCGGTAGGGCAGGGAGCTCGAAGAGCAGCGCCGAATTCGTTGTTCATAGCAGTCGTCTCCTTTCATCGTCTCCGCGGATGAACGCAAGGTAGGGTGCCGTTACTCCGCTGTAAAAGACCATCAGAGAGGAGCCGGTATAGAGGAAGAGAGAGCAGAATGGCGGGCACTCCATCACGTGTCAGCTGCCAGTGGATAGTTAGAGGGTTGTCGAACGCATCCCTTGCAACGATCGGAGACTGCGCCGGGAGATCGTCTCTTGTGGTATTTGAAATAGAGGGCTGCGATGTGGCTGCACAGAGAAGAAGAGAAAGCTATCCTTCTGTACCGATTCCCATGTCGTCAGTGCCAAGTGAAGGCGAGCGGTCAACTTTCAGCGACTATGCACTATGGTTCATGCTGCTGATTTGCAAACTTTGGACTTACAGGCTTGTCGTAGGCGGCGTGACATTCGTTGCAAGGTCGAGTGAGTGGCCTGAAGGCTGCTATACATCGTACGACGTCATGCAGGTGCTCGACGAGTGTCAGTACGGCGTGTGAGCAAATATGCCCGAGCAAGGCGAGTGCAGCGACCTTATTACGTGCCAGATGCTTGGTATGGGAACAAGTGAGACACAGTGTATTGAAGGGCTGGGCGTGACTGGGTGTATGGTTCAGTCTGGTGCAAGTGAGGCCGTGCTCTAGGACGGACGTACGTGCTTTTTTGGACATGTCAGATTCTCACGTCGAGACGACTGATGACCAACGCGAGAGCTTGATGGATGAGCGTATGGGCCGGATGAGCCGTGCGGTGCCTCCCATAGGCTCGAGGGTGTGTGCAGCATGGCGAGAGAGTAGTCAATCGGTCACGGTGTCCGCGCAGATGGCGATTGGTGGCGGAGGAAGGCGACGCAGCGGGGGCAGGTATGAGAAGCTGCCGACGGGCTACGATTCGAGCGGTAGGTGATTTTTCTGGTGTAGAACCCGGATACTATTTTCTGCTAGGTGTGAAGTTCCCGTCCGTGTACAGCTCGTCCACCACCTACTCAGGTAGTCACGTTAGTGACAGGATTGCCTGTGGTAATTGTAACGGGTGAGTTGACCTTCTAAAATATTGTGCGAGATGCTTAGCCGTTAAAGTGATAGTTCCCATAGTTTGAGGTAGATAAAGGGGCGTAAGGGCTTCGGGAGTACGTCGACTGCTCGTTCTTGCTGCGCTGTGGGAGTCTACGCGTCGCCTTCCCCGCTGTGCTGTTTAGGCGCTGGTTGGCTGGTCCTGTTGGGTGCTCTGGGCGCTTACTTGTTCTCTCTTTCCCCACCTCTCCCACATTCGTCCTCGATGCCTCCCACCAGAGTCTCGAATTCAGGAATACCATAGAAGTTATGCACACAAGCTAACAGAGGTGGGAATGAAGCACCGTTATCGCGAGGGATGCTTCTGAGGCGAAACATACAGACCACTACCGCTCGCGCCATTCTCATACCTACGGTGGCACCAAGCCGGCGTAAAAGACAGAGCCAGCGTGTTCTTCATGAATATGGTCCTGGCCCCAAACTACGGTGCTCTCGGACGTTGTATGATGCCCTTGTTCTAGTCGGACTGCTCAGAGAACTCGACGTGACGCGGCCGCCGTCTCTGCCTCGGAATGGCTCTGCTCCACTGGATATCTTCTCTCGCACAACCGTGGCTGGTCTCGTGCCTCATCGTCGCTCGTCTTCCTCAGCCTTACTAGGTCGAGCTTGTCATGTACTACTACTCGTCTCCGAGCCTGCGGATCGCTACACCACCCAGTCCGTGACCCACGTGCAGCCATCTCTCACTCGCCCTGTCTCTCGGTCTTCCGCTCAGCCTTTCTCTGGGTGAGAAATGCACAGCTCGGCGCACAGACCTTGCGTTGAATCCTCCATGCCTGCATTCCCATTCCGGAGGCTGTATCGTAGTCATCGCTCTCCATGAGCTCTTAGATCTCTCAGGCTCTGCTGCGGTTGCGCCATCGTCACCTCACTAGACCGTCAAGGGCCCATCGCGGCGCTTCGTCCCAAGCTTACGTCCTCGGGGTGAATGAGAGGGGCTATGCTTTGCTTCATCTACTGGATGGTTTGGAAACGTTGGCTACCCTAGGGCTGATTTTCTGGTCGATGGCATGCTACGTAATCGCGTTTAACCGCAGTTTTATGTCTACCGCAGCATATTGTAGGGGTGTCACTCGCGCATTCGAGACTTCGCACTCAGCTGGCAACGGTTCGCACTTGGAGGCTGATTTACGTGTTCGTCGTACGCTCGTATATTTCACTGTCGCTCAGGTCTTACTACAGGACTATTGCCATGCCCTGCATAGTGGTACGCAGCGGCCGCGGCACGTTGTCAACAAAAGTCCTCTGCCGGCCCGGACGATGAAGTACTATCTTCGCTTCAGGCAGCCCGGTACGGGTCGTAGATATTATGATCTCTTTCCCTTCCAATTCATCATAGACCGCAGGAGAGCACTTGCAAGTTTGGTATACACTATGGTATGTTTGATCCCGCAGAAACTGGTGGTCGTGTTGACAAATTCGCATTGTACAGCCAAGCCCACCACGCACGCGATTGCAAGCTATTCACTTCAACGTATGGGCAAGTTATCCCAGTTCAACGTACGAGCAAGTGAGGGAGCACGTCCTCACACGTTCGTCAATCCATCCACTGTCAACCGTTGCGGCGGTATTCGAAGGTGATCACCTCATCACGTCCAAGGTCAATGACCTCGCGCTTCGCCTCTCGCATCGCTGACACCCGGGCCCCAATGTGGTGGCTACTCTCATCTCAGATGGGCGTACGGCAAGCCGCGACCCATGTCCTGTCAAATTAGGACGTGCATCTATGGCTCGATGAAGCTTCTACCCTTCCCGCCCTAGGTATGTGAATCTCAAAAGCACACACAAGGCGCGCACTCGCGCCAGAGAGGTATACTCCACTCCCATCACAATTCACAGAACGCAGAAGCCTACATATCGTACATCGTCGCGTGCGCTCATAATCATCATGGACGGGGCGGATGCCTCTCCTCGTCTCCCGGACCTGAAGCTATCTGCCCCGGACGAGGCGAGACCGCTCAGTCGAGGAAGGTCCAGGTGACGTCGTGGAGGCGGCCGACGTCGAGCGACGCGAGCTGCTGGAACGCGGTGGGCGTGAGGTCGATGCTGCCCGGCGCGCAGCCCGCGCAGCGGTCGGTGACGGTCACCGTGACCGACTTGCCATCGGTGGTCGTGGCCTGGATTTGCTTCTTGCAGATGGGGTTGCTGTGTCATGATCCGAGGTCAGTACCGTTCAAGGCCCAAGGTTAGACGCGATCGCAAGCCACTGACGTGTTGGGATTGCCAGTTGCGCCGCTGCGAGTTGAACGCGTTAGTGCGAGGCAAAGTAGAGGATGTGACGAGAAGGACGTACGGGAAGTTGTCGAACGTTTGAGCGTCGATGGCAACGATCATGTCGGCATCACTGTTGGTGATGCCGCAGGCACCCAAACCAGCCTCATAGAAAGTAGCTACAGCGTACCGGAATCAGTATGACGCCACCGAGCGAAGAACCCAAGACGCACCGTCGCCGGTGCCGCCGGCGCGGCGGGTGTGCGGGGCGGCGCTGACTGCGACAGCAATGGACGCGACGGTGGCGACGACGGCGGAGAAGCGCATGGTGATAATGAGAAGAGTACGAAGAGGGAAAGAGGCACCAGGCCGAAAGAGAACTGCGATGGAGGTGAAGGTGGGTGAGTTACAAACTGAAGAATCCGAGCTCTGAGGTGCGAGTCTTTTATAGATTGAGTGTGGCAGAAGCGCTGCATGGCGTCGGCCAAGGTGGCCGCAGAGCTGGGCGAGGCATGGCGGGATCCGATGGCGACGTGCATCGGAGCAGACGACCTAGCGGCCATCAGGCCGTTGATTGATCATGGTCCGTGGCACGCCCGCGGCCGGAAGTTTCGTCGGATCCTCTCTCAAGGAGAATCAGGAAGTGTCTGCTCTCGATACGTGCGCTGTGCATTCAGCTCACCATTGAAAACGCAATGATGAAATTTCCAGCTTCTGGTCAGTCCAGCTCCATGGGATGGTATCGTTTGTGGGAGGGATGTCAAGCTACACAACCGGTGGTCGGCGTCACGTTCCTAAGGGTCAGCCGCTCTGGTGCGGACATAAAGGCTGCGCAAGGCTTCGTCGATGACAACAGCAACTGACAGGAGGAGACCACAGTCCGTACGCGACAAACGCGAACACGGCCCTCTCGACTCCTCGAGTGCTGATGCTGTTGTGTTTGGCCGTATCGGGTTTGCTGTAAGTCGGAGCCGGTAAATTGTTTACAGTCTTGGGCGGCTAAACGTCGTCATCGGGCGTGCATGATAGCCAACGGGGATGCAACATGTCCGCTTCGCTGCTCCGTCCGGCCGTTCCAACATTCCACTCGTCTGCGTCCATCGAGATCAAGAGAGGACATGCCGACCCGCCGGGTGTAGATGCGGCATGGACATCGGCGCGGTGCGAGGGTCTCGTACTGCGCTCCCATCATCATGTTCGTGATAGCGTCGCACGGGAGCGACGGTCCTGGGCACCTATACCCATTAGACAATTCCGGGGAACGGATCCCAAGGCCGGCACGGTTGCGGTGACGACTTGGCAGGTGCAGAGGAATGCGGCACCGTCCCACTCGGATGGGCAGTCGGACGGTTGCGCAGCGAGCGAGCGGACGCGGTGCAACACGGCGGCAATGCAGGAGAGGATGACGACCCCCAGTCCGCCTACGCACCCCGATGCACAGTGTGCTGGAGACGGACGGGCACGCGTGGACAACCGGCAGGCTAAGAAGGACGACCGACCAACGGATTCTGAAGAGAGAGACGTTGCGGGCTGGGATGCTCCTCTCGACGCCGAAGCCCCCCGCGTCGTCCGGCGAACTCATGCACAATCACCCTCGCGGGTTACAGGCGGTGACCGATGCCTCCACGATACAGATCTCAACGTACAGGGTCCAAGATACAAGAGGGAGGTGACAATGATTCGAACGGCGACAGCTTGTGTGGTAATAGATATAGATGCGGTATGCGAGGTGCGATGTGTGGTATGCGATGTGAGGTATGCGGGTGACAGTGAATGGGTGGTCGTGGTATGGGGTGATAAGTACAGTGCGTCCGACGGTATCCGAATCGCGTCCGTTCCTGCCTGGCCTCGCTCTCCAAAAGCCGGAGGCGCCAGGCGATGGGGCTTCCCGGGCCGCTCTAGTAATAATTCCTGCGCCACGGCGGAACGCCACGTCTATGCAGGAACGTCCTCTCCAGCGTCCTCCGGTGCGCCTGCTCACAGCGACGTCGGCTCCGTCTGGTCCGGCTTGAACCTGAGCCGCGCGAGGAGCACGCTCTCCCAGCGGCCGCTGTTGCCGTACCCGGACACCTTCTGCGCGTACTGCGGGCTCCCGACGGGCTCGTCGTAGCTCGGGCCGCCGAGGAAGGACGAGGAGAGGTCGAACGAGAACGAGAACTCGCCCCACGGCTGCCCCGCGCGCGGCGCGGAGAAGACGTTGAAGTTGACGAGCCCGTCCGAGTGCTCGTGGCTCACGAAGAGCGCGTGCTCCTGCGCCTCGAGCGTGCCGATAACTGTGTGCGGCGTGAGCGGCCTGTCCGCGTCCACTGCGAAGATGTGGAGAATGCTCACCGAGGTACAGGTCTTCGCGCGAGATGCGGTGCTCCTTGCCGTACAGCGCGAGGATGTTGTCCACGTTCGCCTTGAACCACTTCTTCGGGGTCGACAGGTCCTCGATGTACCGATAGTTCGTCGCCTCCGTGAACAGGTGCGCGGTCTTGTGCCCCGCCCGCAGCGGCGACGAGTACCGCCGCGAGTAGCGCACCTCGCCGCGCCCGCTGCGCGTCGCGCTCAACCACGAGTTGAGGATGTCCATCCCGCGCTGCGCGACGTTGCGCTTGTCCTGCCGCTGGCTGCCCTGGCTCACGCGCCCGTAGCCGTACAGCGACGGGATGTCCTTCGCGCGCCCGCCGGACGTCTTCGCGGGGTCGAACGAGTTGAAGAGGACGACGAACTCGCCACCGCGGGATTTGCTGTGGTACCCGACGGCTCCGATGGGCACCTGGCTCGGCGTCCATAGAGGCAGGGTCACTGTGGGAGCACGGTCAGCGATGAAACGCGGCCGGTGAGGGGAGGACACTCACGGGACGGGTGGAACTCGTGCTGTAGGAGCATCCGGTACCTCCGCTCGTTCCTCAGGTTCTGCGCGCGCTCGTCGGGCGGGGGCGGCGAGACATGCCGCGGATACTCGAGCTCCATCCGCTCAGACTCTTGCAGCGACGACGACGCGCGGCTGCTAGAGCGACTTGACGCAGGGACAGGTTCCGGCCCGAAGATGGGGCCTTGTTGGACCCGCGCGTCAGACTGGACAGTGGAAGATACGGAGAGCTCGCCGACGGCGGTGCGGTACGAGGTATCCGCGGACGGCACGGACTCTTCCTCGATGAACGAAGCGGTCGTATCCGCTGTGCCGGACATCAGCGTCCCTTTCCTTTGCGCAGGCGAAGCGGACTCACGAGCGAGCAGCGGCAGCGGGATCGGGTGCATGTCCGGCGACTTGCGC
>CCBP010000193.1:30211-54324 GCA_000765035.1 Trametes cinnabarina | reverse complement strand
GGCAAGGACCCTGAGGTAAGGACTGGGCGCATATATACTCGGGTAGCAGCCGAGATTAACACCTTCGGCAGGGTGTCTTTCCCGTGATTCTCGGACACGAGGGTGGAGGTGTTGTGAGTTGCGTTCTATCTTGATAGGTCGGAGCACTAGAATCGAGGACCGTTCAGGTCGAGTCTGTCGGCGAAGGCGTCACTAGCGTCAAGGTCGGCGACCATGTTATTCCCCTGTACACTGCCGGTACGTTTCGCGGAGGTACTCATGTGTACTCCTATCTGGTGCTGACGAGCTCCCCAGAGTGCCGCGAGTGCAAGTTCTGCAAGAGCGGCAAGACCAACTTGTGCGGTGCAGGTCAGCTTTGTAAAACGTTCAATTGCACAGACAGCCGCTGAACGACTTCTTATAGTTCGCGCCACCCAGGGACAGGGCCTGATGCCCGACAAGTCTGTCCGCTTCACCTGCAAGGGCCAGCCTATCCACCACTTCGTGCGTCACGTGTACCATGGGTATGCAGAGAGATTGCTGAGAGCAATTTTAGATGGGCACCTCGACGTTCTCGCAATACACGGTCGTCGCTGACGTCTCAGTGGTCGCCGTCAACCCCAAGGCCCCTTTGAACCGTGTCTGTCTGCTTGGGTGCGGTATCACCACGGCTTGGGGTGCCGTAGTGAAGCAGCCCGGCATCAGTACGTCACTAGATCCTCTCACCGCTAAATCGCTCCTCACACTGATCCTGCTTACGCAGAGGGCAGCTCCGTCGCTGTATTCGGTTGCGGTGCTATCGGTCTCGGTGTCGTTGCCACTTCCGCCCTCGTGGGTGCTTCGCGCATCATCGCCATCGACATGAACCCGGCCAAGGAGGAGTGGGCGCTCAAGTTCGGTGCGACTGACTTCATCAACCCCTCCAAGCTCCCGGAGGGTAAGAAGATCCAAGACTTCCTCGTCGAGTACACGGACGGCGGTCTCGATTACACGTTCGACTGCACGGGTAACGTGCGTATATGCCTCGAATCATCCGCTTGCCGTAGTCAGGGTGTTGAAACTCGTTGAATATCAGGTCCACGTCATGCGTGCTGCGCTGGAGGCGTGCCACAAGGGTTGGGGTGTCAGCACTATCATCGGTGTCGCCGCCGCCGGGCAGGAGATCTCGACTCGTCCGTAAGTGCGTCTGATGATATATTCCAGACGAACTACTCACTACAGCGCACATATTCAGCTTCCAGCTCGTCACTGGCCGCGTCTGGCGCGGAAGCGCCTTCGGTGGTGTGAAGGGTCGCACTGAGCTCCCTGGCCTCGTTGAAGGTACGATAGGCTCTATCATACAAGGTCTCGCGGCCCCTTTCTGATCGTCTCTGCAGACTATCTCCAGGGCAAGGTCAAGATCGACGAGTACGTCACCCACAACCGCACTCTCGCGGAGATCAACGAGGGCTTCGACGACATGCACGTGAGTACACTGCTCCTCGATACCTCTGCCTCGCAGTGTCTGAATCAGGTTGCAGGGCGGCAATTGCATCCGTTGCATCGTTGACATGACTTCGTGAGGAGAATTCCGAGCGATTTTATTGGCGATATGACGGACAAATTACACGCTACTGGGGCTACACACGAAGTCGTAGAAGCAAAGCTCATCGCATGGTGTATTAGGAGGAAGAGCAGAAATCACACTGTATCACTTACATCCCTCGAATCAAATGACATCTTCAGTGTATCGTTGGCACTCATCTGTCGCATCCACGAAACATAATCATGGTACATTCCAAGCGTAACATATTCGTCAAAGCATTAAGACAAGCATCGATCCGCAGATTGTACCATATGAAGTTGTCAGACAGCTCGGTCCACCATGTGTCGCACGGCACCATTGTGTCCCATAATGGCCTTCCACAGGCCGCGCAAGGCGGCCACGACTTCTCTCCTCCGCACCCCGCTCTTGCGCCAGCCGGCCTTGAAGAGCGCAAGAAAGCAGAGCACAAAAGAGATGTCCAAGAAGAGGCGGCGTATGATGACGAACGCAGGTGAGCGGTTGTCGCTGCTCCCTAGGAAGGCGGCGAGGTAGCGGAAGAGCTGGAACATTCGGGATAGTGGATGGAGGACGAGCGACCACATGCCCATGTCGTCTACATCCCATCGGACAACCTCCTGTCGGCCGCCTAGCGGGGAGCCTCGCCCTCCAAGCACGCCGGGCGAGCGTTGCCCTGAATGGGCCAGAGAGGACGTCGAGTGATGCAGCAATCCTTCTAACGTCTCCAGCCTTTCTGTGATCGCTGCAAGGTGCACCTGTACACTCTCCACCGCACGCTCAAGGAGAGGCAGTGAAGAGGGACGAGCAGGGGCCCCACCCGCAAGCGAGTAAGGCCGAAGCTGCGGCTGACTCGAAGGACGGAAGCTGCCGTGCTGGTAGCCTTGTATGGGTGACGCAGGGTTGGAGGAAGGCGAACGGGGTATCTGCTCCGGGTACGAGACCGAAGTGGTCGGGTAGGCAGAGGAGGAGGGTATAGACGCAGCAGATTCTCCAAATGCAGATTGTGTTTGGAAGCCGGGGAGAGGCTGCGTGGCAGGTACGGGCATAGGCGGCGAGGACGGGACAAGCAGGGAGCCAGCCATAGGGGTGCGGTAACGACGCGAGGAGAGGGAAGACTGTGGCCGGTTGAGCTGGCCTAGGATTTGCTGTGATGGTGTGATAGCTGCAGGGACGACGTCTGCAGCTTCGTCTTCCTCGTCGTCTGTGGTGCTCTCGTCTGTCTCAGACTCGGGAATCGGTCCGCCTTCGGCTGACACTGGTTGCGGTGGCGGCGCCCGGGCGTGAGCCGACATGTACTCGGATGGGCGTTGCGACATGGAGGGCTGTCCGCCAGATGCTGATGAGCCTGAGGATACGGACCCGGTTGGTCTGGAAGACAGCCCTAGCAGCGTATGGTTATAATTAAGATTCTAAGGATAAAGGACCAATTGACTCACCACTCATGACCAAATTCGAAGGATCCCCGCTATACGATTCTAGCTCCCGCACTAAATCCCTAGCCACGGTCTTGTCTGGATACTTCCGCAACACCTGTGGGTGGCTAGTTGTAGAGTGGCCCGTCACGCGAATCGTAGGAAGAGGATGGGCCTACCTTCAGTAGCGCTTCGACATATAACCACTTGGCCTCATACGGGTCAAGATCTTTGTGCTTCGCCCAAGCGTCCCTAACGGACCATTAGCATGTGATTGCGTAGGGAGCTGAAGTTCACCTTTTCCCTCACCATTTAGCCCTGCCTAGCATATCCCAAACACTCGGACGTGGCCCTTGAACGTTTCCCACAGTAGCTGGAGAAAGACAGACCGGTAGCTTGCGTCAATATCCAACGAACGGCGATCGGAAGCGCGGGGAAGATTACCTTGCTTGTACAAGCTGCAACCGATTATGAATCTGACTGAACTTTCTGTGAGGCATGGGACGTACCTGTACATATTGAGCTTGTCTTCATAGCTCGTCTGGATGGGCCCCGTCTTCGGGAGACTCTGCACGATTTGAACGGCACGGTCAAATTGTGCATCAATGAGCTGGCGGGAGTCCATGTCCATCCTGGATGATCTGGCGCGTTCGTAGAATATGTAGCCCAGCGGCACTCGCCTCGGACGAGAACGAGAAAATCAGGCAAGTGGTGTGTCAAAGCAAGAGGATGGCCAAACCGCCAGAGGGAGTCGTATGACGAGCTGTCTTCAGGACCACAACGGCCCACCACAGAAGCCGCCACCCCGGATACAGTAGATTGCCGCATTCGGTCGGCATTCTCACGCCCGCCACTCGACGTACTTGGCGGGACTTTGGTCATCGTCCATCACAACAAGGGCCATACTTTATTTCCGGGCAGAGTGCACACACCAAAGATGGACGTCGGACGCGCTGAACAGGTTCCGACGTATGTAATCATCACACTTCACCTTGGTATTGCTCAGTCCGACGGAACGTCAGACTCGCCTTGAAGCACACCAGGACATCAGACACGAGGAGATGGAGAAGGTGGAACAGACCATTATAAAGGACAAAATATGTAGTAGATGAGGTGGATGATGGTCAGGGTGAGGTATCATGACGAGGGTTTCGGCAGAGGCTTGAAGGCTGGCTTGAGTCGAGATTCGCCCACGGCCCAACGGTACTTCAATCCCCCAGGAATTTTTTCATCTCGCTCGCTAATACGCTTCCCTATAGAATGAAAATAGGTCAGAGGAGTCATGAAGCAAGGGAATATATGGAAAAACACCTATGCTCACCTTTCCATACCAGTACGCCCCATGCCTTTCCGTGCTGACCCTCGCACTTCAGCTTCGTCCGGGTGACCTCCCAATAGCTTCCTACAATGCCTTTCTCGCTCCATCTAGTCTGGTGAACCCGCTGGCCGACACCGTCGCGTGGGTAGCGGGAGAGAACTTCGTAGAGGTTGCCGGGAGTAGTGGACAGCGAAGGTGGAACTCGCGGAGGAAGTAGTTTTCGCAGCGCGGCTCTGACTGGCGACGCCATAGTTATTGATAATGCGAGTTTCAGAGCTTCGTGGACACTTTCGATACCAGAAGCTAAGCCGTAGCGAGTAGGAGGTCACTGACGAGGAACAGGCGGAGGATGTGAGGTGGTGGACGCGGAAAGACCGTCGATTCCCAATGCGGAAATTTGGGCATTGTTGTGGCTGCGAGATCTCTCATCCTTCTCACCACAACCTCCATGCTCGGTTTGCGGCGAGGTCTCCTCTCTGCGCTTGCACGATCTAGCATTCGCTCGCATAGAAGACTAAAATCCTCCGCAGTAGACGTTGACGTCAACGGGATCCCTTTGACACCGACATGGTCGGTAACCGAGCTCCTGTCCTCGTACCCTCGGCCCGAAATCACACCAGCCACCCTCAAACGATTGCACGAGCTCTCTGCGCTCATACCGCCTGAAGAGGGTACACCAGAACATATCAAGCTAACGCAGGAGATGGAGGACCTTGTGAAGCTTGTGGAGGCGGTCAAACTCGTCGATGTCAGCAAAGTTGCCGATGAGGGGGTGCCGGACGGTCGTATCTGGGCAGCAGGTGAAGGAANCAACTGAACTGCTCGGAACCACTGGCGACCCGAGGATTGGAGACCCGTACTCCCTACGGCGTGCCTTGCTAGCACACGCGCCTCGTTCTATGGATGGTTTGTACGTGGTCGAAACGGACAAGCCTCGGAACTAAACAAAGGCGAGTGAGGACCACATCGCAGCATTTTGTCTAAGCGGCAAGCTCAGCGAATTTGTATCTGTATCCAGGCGGTACCATCCATGCTTTCCGCCGCACCGCTGGTCGAGCAGTGACGAGCACCGATGCAACGGAAGGCTTCCCTTTACTATAGCGGTCATATAGATAGTACCGCTACGCCATGACTTGCTGCTACTGATATGGGTTTTGCAGTGCCTGTAGGTGCAATCCGCACACGACCTCATATATCCATTGAAAAATCTACATGTTGCAGTATCTCCCATCCTCAAGCCAATTGCGTGTACGCGATATACTCGGCTCTGCGACTGCTTTCTACCCCTTGACATGATGCCGTTGGAATGGTCTAGTCTTATGTGGTCGCAGTCCTCTGATACTAGGGCCGTTCTTACCCGCTGCTCATAACAGTCCTGGTTTGGATTCTCCGTCTCACGCATCGGGCGGCGACGGACTCTCGTGACGAATCGTAACACGCTGCAAGCCTTCTTTGTCTTTACCGGTCATGCTACGAAGGCACCCAGCGCCTTGATAAGTCAAATCCTGAAGGTCGAACCACAGTCCAAATCCCTCATGTGGCCTCCGGACCTCTATAATAGCTCGTCCACGTCATGAGTCCAAGTCCATCCGGACGCTTTTGGTTTGGACACGGCTTCCCAGTCTTCCAGGCTGGTCGTATCAAGCCTGCAGTGTGATATCTTGCGAACCCGATAGCATGCCAGCAAACATCGTCCGACTGAACTCCGAGATGAAGCGGTATAAGAGGCATCCACTGAACTGTGAACCTACAGAACGACAGACCGTCTTCCATCTTTTTGCAGCTCTCCACAATTGCAGTCAGGATGCGTTACATCGCCTTCGTAGTTCTTCTCAGCGCCGCGACAGTCTTCGGCGGTCCCGCAATCACTTCTAGGTGAGCGCATCCAACACAACATCAGTATCCCGTCGCTGACCTTGGACCGCGCTCAGGTGTGGGACTGAACTTTTGGATGAACAGGTACTCGCGCACGAGGCCCATTTCCAAGCCAACAAGATCACCAAGGATGCCTCCAGTGCAAATGCTACGGCCATGGTCAACTTGTACTGGCATGTCGTCAGCCAGGTATGCCATCTTTCGCTCTGTGATCGGAAGATTCTGAGGAAACGGCCACGGTCAGGACTCCACTTTAGAGGGCGGAAATATCCCGTATGCAACATATGTTCTGACTCGGACCTGCCTCTGATGACCGTGTCTCGAAACGTATCTGGGAATTTGGCAGCGACTCGATGATAGCGGACCAAATCGCGGTGCTGAACCAAGACTATGCCCCATCGGGTCTTCAGTTTGTCCTCAAGGAAACCATTCGGACGACCAACTGGTACTGGTTCAACGAAGCCGGCCCTAACACCGATGCCCAAACGCAAATGAAGCAACAGGTCAGTTCAGGTTATGTACGTATGACCGCTGAGCAACAACTAACGAGCGCTTTGCAAGCTCCGGCAAGGAGGCGTCGCAGACTTCAACGTTTACACTGTCGGGTACGCCCGTCGCGTAAACAAGGCCACCTCACTGTTAAATTTATATTTTCCGCTCACACAGGTTCACCGACTCGGCGTTCATTGGTTTGCTGGGATACTCCACGTTCCCGGCCGACTACGCTGGCAATCCAATGGACGACGGCTCAGTTATTCTCTACTCCTCTCTTCCGGGAGGCAGCACTGCTAACTTCAACGAAGGCAAGGTGAGTAGTAACTTCGATGGTCTCATGGACGTCCCTGTACCTAAAATTGATGTATGTCGTAGACATTGACCCACGAGGCTGGCCACTGGGTCGGCCTTTACCACACCTTCCAAGGCGGCTGCACTGGCGTCGGCGACATGGTCGATGACACTCCTCCAGAAGCGACACCCGCGAGCGGATGCCCAACTGGCCGTGATACTTGTACGAGCCCCGGCCTCGACCCCATCAACAATTACATGGACTACTCCGACGACAGGTGAAATTCCCAATACCTCCTTTTCTCAAATACCCGACGCTAACAAAGAGTTGTTGTATAGTTGTATGACGCAGTTTACCTCGGGTCAAAGCGCTCGCATGGCCGACCAGCTCCGCACCTATCGAGGCATTGACATCTGAATGCGATTGAAAGCACCGTACCGAGGAGTCACGACAATTCTTGACCGTGGGCTGTGCCAGTACTAGTAGTTCGATAACCTGTATGGCGTGGTTCGTTGTGCTATGTATGTGTTGCAATGTCAACTAAGCTCTTATCCGGCAGACATGACGCTCGACGCTGTGCATCATAGGTGCTAAGCTTCTCCTGGATGGAAATTGCCTGAAAGTTACCATCATGCTCTCCGGCCAACTCTCGGGGGGAGTCGGTTGAACCCGAGCGGGCATTACAACCTTCCGCTTTCGACGCCCGCACGCTGTTCCATGCGGCGCGCTGAGGGTTCGAGCAGACCACAAGGTGTCGTTCTTGGCATCATCCTCTATCTCCTGCCGTTTCGTGTGCAAACATGCTGATAAGCAAAGGAAGGCTGTAAACTCCCTCGAAAGCGAGCATCAGAGAATATCTCGGACATGGAACTGCCATGTGAGCAGCGCATGAACAACTTCGGGATTGAATGGATTGTGCTACATGAAGGTCAGCTGTCGGAGTCGATGCTCCCGACGGGTCGTTTGGAGAAACCCATCTGCACGCTGCCTCGATAGCCATATGCACCACGAGGATTCCGGGCTTCTCGATGGTCAGCCAAGTCTTGGCCTGCAGGAAGAGTACAATGATACAGGCCGTCGTTTGAATGCCTGTACATGTCAGCGGAAGGCCCAAGGGCATCGTATAAAGGACGAGCGGCGACCCGTACTCACTCTCATTAGCGACGGCTTTGCTCATCCTCGAGGCTCCGTATCCGTGTTCCTCAATGTTCAAGGCCGCTGTCTTCGCGTTTCTTCTCTCCGCAGCCACCGCTGCGGTGGCCTCTCCGGTCACACCATCCCTGTGAGGTAATGGACTTGATACGGGCCTCGTCGTGCTTGCGAGCTGGATGCTGAACACGCCATTGCAGATCATGCGGCACCAGCATCACCGAGGAGAAGTTGCGGGCCAATGAGGCGCACTTCGTTGCGAATTTGGTCCCGCCATCTGCTTCGAAGCTCGAGGTCGCCGCGGCGCCGACCATATCGGTCTACTTCCATGTCATCAGCAAGGACTCTACAGCGGCCGGCGGCAACATCCCGTACGTATACGCATCTTATCCACTGTTGAACTGGCTGACATGGGGCACTTATCAGCGATTCCATGATTGCGGACCAAATATCCGTGCTCAACGAGGACTATGCACCCTCCGGCCTCTCGTTCGTCCTTGCAGGCACTACACGCACAGTAAACTCGCAATGGTTCAACCAGGTCGGCCCTGATTCGTCGCTGCAGACGACGATGAAGCGGCAGCTGCGCCAGGGCGGCGCGGCAGCGCTGAACGTGTACACCGTCGGGTTCGTAAGCGGTTCGGGCCAGGGTCTTTTGGGCTACTCGACCTTCCCGTCCGACTACTCGAGCGATCCTACGGATGACGGTTGTGTGATTCTCTTCTCGTCTCTTCCGGGCGGCAGCACCGAGGATTTCAACGAGGGCAAGGTAGGATCCTCTGGTTCATGGACTTGCATTTGGCAAATTGGCTGACGCTTAGAGAGTAGACTCTAACTCACGAAGCGGGGCATTGGGTCGGCCTGTACCATACTTTCCAGGGTGGTTGCAGCGGTTCTGGCGATATGGTGTCCGACACCCCCGCGGAGGCGTCGCCCGCTAGTGGTTGTCCGACTGGCCGTGACACGTGCTCTGGCGGTGGAGTGGACCCCATCCAAAACTACATGGATTACTCTGTCGATAGGTGAGCATAAGATATGATTCGCAGCTCGCGTTTGGCAGCTTACAGGATTCGTCCAGTTGCATGAATCAGTTCACCGCTGGACAAACATCACGCCTGGCGGGACAGCTTCGCACCTACCGCGGAATCAGCATTTGATAGGATTCGCACTGTGCTCAAATGTTTGTCCCCCATGGATCAGTGGTATCTGTGCACACTAGCATTCGTTGCAATACAATTACCAGTCGATCGTTAGTACAGAGGATGACCACAAGCGCGAGATCCTATGGAGGATTCCTCGTTTTGCAGAGCAGCGAGGAATACAGGTCCTTTTTTGCCTCAGATAAGTGGTATTCGGGGCAACCTTACAACGCCGTATGACCGCCCGTGGAGCCAAACCCTCCAGCGCCACGTAAAGTCTCGTCAAGATCCTGCGAGAACGCGATCAGAAAGAGGAGTGAAATGCCGAGGTGGACATGACTTACCTCAACCTCGACGATATCAGGGGTCACAATGCGCTCCAGGATGAGTTGCGCAATGCGATCGCCCTCGTTAACTGGGTGCATACCGTGATGAGATTGTGAATGCAGTGCTCAGTCTCTTAGCCACTGACCGGTGAAGTCCTGGTCGGACAGGTTAAAGAGGAGGACGAAGACGATACCGCGATAGTCAGCATCGATTACGCCCGCCCCAGTGTCAATCATGAATTTTGATGCTGAGATTTCACAGTCAATACCACGCATCAACGGGCGATACACTCTTCACATACCGAGACCACTTCGAGGCGCAACGCGTCCATAGGTACCCGCGGGTACTGCCACTGAAATCTGGGTATCGACTAGGGCCTTCCCTCGCGCAGGGATAACTTTGGTCTCCGCGCTGCCGCTATGTAAGTCTTGGTTGTTTGTCCACCCGCGATACGCGCACCTGTATAGGTCATAACCTGCCGCGAGGGCAGACCCACGCGTTGGGAGGCGCGCCTTGTCCGAATGGCGCTTGATGAGAAGGCCAGAGACGGGCGCAACGTCGGACTTCTCATTCTCAGGTGCGGGTGACATCTTGCGTTTCTTGAGCTGAGGAGAGGTGGTCATGGAGATGAGTGTCAAGTAAAGAGTCGCAGCTTGTACACGCGAAGGGTTTATGAGACACGGACGTGTCTGGCAAAGGCGGGGTCGCAAAGCGTGTCAACTCCGCGTCGGCGCGTCCGCACACGGTCACGCGCACCTCACGCGCCTATCTACACTTTGCTCCTTCTGCCGTCATATCGCACGGATCCTCCCCTCACACCGCTCTCACTATC
Organism: Trametes cinnabarina; assembly: GCA_000765035.1. Lineage (NCBI taxonomy): Eukaryota > Fungi > Basidiomycota > Agaricomycetes > Polyporales > Polyporaceae > Trametes > Trametes cinnabarina. Next base: position 43,963 of record CCBP010000193.1, on the reverse strand, counting down.
TGGTCCTCATGGTCGTCTGCTGCTCTGAAACATCAAAGGCTTCAATACTGCGCTGACGATGCCATCACCTTTCAATACTGCCAGTGGGGCACAGCTACCTATAACGGCCTTTATGAAAACTCCCTCCAGCCAGACGACCGGCAGCAAACGGACATCAGGCAGGTCCAGCAAGGGGAAAGTCTCGGCAAAGCGAAAAGACACCGTAGCAGGCGGACAGAACACATTACGGCCAACGAAGAAAAGGAAGAGAAACGAAAATGAGACCCCCTCGAAGCGCGGGAACTCACCAGAGGACGGACCCGAGCAACAAAGCAGCAGTTCACGCCAGAAGGGTAGTCCGCCACTGCCTGGGAGTTCTCTCGTGGCCACAGAAGAGAGCGTAGTCAAAGACGATGATAACATCACTGCCTCGCCCCTTCAAGAAGATGATGCTAGGACACAGACTGGAATTGTTCTAATCCGAAAATCTCCTAGGTCGACTACGACGGTGTTACGGGACAGAACACCCACGACTCCGACACGACGTGGTCGTTCTCGTCTCCTGCTTGCTGCAGATTCTCTACCGTCCCCGCCACTTACCGCGCCGACAGTGAGACATTCCAGAAATGCTCATTACGGGCAGGACAGGCCACGTTCTGACAACGTGGGGCATGCGGAAGGTGAATATCAATTGGCCCGCCAGATGGCCTAAAGGTCGTTGTTGAGTCTGTCAGTCGCGCTGATCATCCGCAATGTCATCTTAGAAACCTCCACTTTCGGTGCCGCTTGTGCGCAGGTTGTCGGAAACAAGGACATCATTGTACCACGGTCACCTCATAAAGGAAGCAAGACAGCTATGCTGCCTCCTGCTCTGCCTTCAAAGGCAACATCATCCATGCCGGTCCGCCCCATTCGACCTCCGCGATCCTCATCCTCGGACAAATGGGTGCCATCCTCCCAAACCCGAGAACTCTCACTGTCTCCGCGCAAAGACTGGAAGCTGAAAGGCAACTCGGGCAGTCTCCCGCATACCCCAGTGGATCATGCAACGCAGGTCGTGCCAAGTTCTCAGAGCAACGAACGAGAGCTACAGCTGCCAGACCTGCCGTCCCTCCCAGACGTATGTAGGACGCCTGATTCTCCTTTGCGAATGGAGGGGTCGCCACTGTCTCCCCTGCTGCCACTGGAAGGAACCGGTCCCGATCCCTTAGATGGACGTGCGCTTGCCGCCGGCTTGCCCTCTCCCCAAGTTGTTGAAAGTTCTCAGAGCCAATTTGAGAACGACATCTCGTCCGCCTGGGCCGAAACTATATCCGCGCGTCATGCCGCTCTGACATGGTACGTATGGTCGCTGCTTTCGTGCGAGTCTAGGCGCGCTAACGTCTCTGCAGGAGCAACGAGGGGGAGGAGGCCGGTACTCCTTCCTCCCCTAATCGTCCCGTAGACTCGCAAGGTTATGACGCGAACGATGAATATTCGCAATTCCAGGACACAAGTTCACAGCCGTCGACCTCAACGCCTTCGGAGCTCATCAAATCACCTTTCCGGACGCCGTCCCGGCGTCGGGGGAAAGAGCCTGCAGAGTCTTACCCTGTGGAGCCTTATCTCCGCACCCCCTCACAATTACGCGACTTTGTGCAAATGTTTGACAAGAGAGACGAGCTCGGCAACCCCTTGTCGTCCGGTGAAGAAGAAAGCGAGGCCCATTCCCGTCCTGTGTCGCCGTCGCCGTCGCCGAGCACGCGACGTGCCGCACCGTCCGGACATGGTCAGGGAATGCCCGGGACGATCCTTCGTACGAAACGTCGTATGCGCCATGCGTCACCTCCATCTTCGTACGCAGAGCGCCCTCCCCGTTCAAGGAGACGCGGTTCTGAAGAAGATCTCGATCCGTCGCAACAATGCGCTGAGGACTTTCATCCAGATTCAATCAGTGACTCGTCGTCATCGGTCTGGGCGATACCCACTCCTGCGCGCGAATTCCTTGATATGTATGACGAAAGTCAGGACTCCCAGGCACCTCTATAACGGCGATGTCACGACTCAGCATTTTCCACCTGCGCCCCGCATGAAACGACATATTCCAGTATCTGTATTATAGTCATTGATCGCAGCGGCTTCTCTTGGTCTCCCAGCATCTCCCGGATTCTTTCTTAATGACGCACCGTTTCACAGCACCATCGGTTATGACCAGTACTACTGTCCACATGTTCTAATTGCAATATAGACCATGCCATGCGACGTACGAAACGATCCTTCACGGCGGACATGAGGATGCCCTGTGTCAGCCACCGTCCACGCGAGAGAGCTCTGCATAAAGGCTTCTCCACCAATTCTGGAACCGGAACTGCTCGGCTTCACGCACACTCTGTACACCTCTGCGCCCGAAACTCTGAAGCACTTGCATATCACTGCCGAACTGCTGCGCAATGTCCGTGATCGGCGACCGCGAGGCGAAGAAGCTTGAGAAGCTTATGACCAAGGAGGCTCAGGCGGAGGAGAAGCAACTGAAGCACGCGCTCAAGGACGTGCAGAAGGCGGAGAAAGCTGTGAAGAAGAGCTTGAAGGTGCGCTCCGTCCCCGAGCCTCGCTGCTCGTGCAGACCCTGATGTGTGCGTACCGGGCGCTGTGTCCGATAGGCTGTGGAGAAGGCGGAAAAGCAGCAGGTCAAGGCATTGAAGAAGGAGCACTCGACTTTAAAGGCGCTGACCAAGGTCAAGAATAAGGAGGCGGACGCAATTTCGAAGGAGGCCAACACCGAGCAGAGCCTTGTGGTGTGTCTCTATTGATGTTTCCTCATGGCAATCGACGGGGACTGAAGAAATGTATATGTTTACAGCTGAAGCGCGAGAAGGAGAGCGAGGTGGATCAGAGGGTCCAGCAGCTCCATGAAGACCTAGACAGCTTCCAGATGACCATGTTAGGCAACGCTGTGAGTCCTTTCTCCTCGATGTTGATATTACGAGCCGCATACTGATATGACATGCGCGACTGGCCTGTCGGTCTGCAGAAGGAACGGGAATCGCGCCTTGCAGAGGCGATGGCTCACTGTGGAGTGCAGGACGGAGTGTCTTCTCCTGCTCGGCTCTCTGCAGGGTCACATTTGTAATGAGTCCCATCGGCGACGTATGTTTCTCGGCTTGTCGGGGTGAGAGGACTTATTCCAACCCCATTCCTTTGGCATTTTATGGTGCGGTCAACACCTTCGATCCCGTTTGAGTTTTTAGGTCTTTGGAGAGAAAGCAACTTACGGATAGAGCTGCAATCTCCGCTCCTGGAGGTACAGTACCTTTTTCGAACCGAACCTACCGGGTTACTATGCTACTGCCGTTGAGAGTCTGATAACAGCCTGCTGACCTGTTACAGTGCTACATACTCGAACTCGCACTCCGTAGCTCAAATGGAGAATTCTATTCAGCGGAAACCAGGGTTGTAGTGACTAATTTTTCTACACGGCACTTTTTACAAAAGAGCTGAAGACCCCTGATCCTGGCAACCATTCCGGGCGAAGATACTTTGGGTGCGCCCGAAATACACAGCCACAGGTGGTTGTTTGGCCTTGTTGCACAACGCCTTCTTTCACGACCAATTTGGCCCTCTTGCACAATGCCGACCACCGATCCTCGTTTCGCTGCCCTTGCCGATCCTGAGTTCGCCCAAGAGCAGAAGAATGGAGAGCCCTCATGCTCTCACTCACACGAAGTGGACTACAGCGCTCATTCTGGCTCCGAACACGATGGCTCCGATGAAGAGAGAAGTCAGTCCGGCTCTGATGAGGAGGGTGGGGAGCGCGACGAGCACGACGACGAAAGCGAGGCAAAGGGCATAGGGAAGGGTATGGACCCGAGTGGCTTTGCAGGGCCTTCAGAGAAAGTCGTCAAACCCCTCACCCCTGAGGCACTCGCTGCGTACAAGGCCGCACAAGATCGCGCAGGCGTCATCTATATCTCCCGTATACCGCCCGGTATGCGCCCGGCGAAAGTGCGCCATCTCATGAGTGCCTATGGAGAAGTTGGGAGGGTGTATTTACAGCAAGAAGGTGGGTACGATTTCTGCAAGTGCTCGCATGCATCGAACTAAGGCCACGGCAGACCCGAAGCGTGCCTACCTCCGACGCAAATACACCTCGACGAAAAAGGCTCACTTTACAGAAGGCTGGGTCGAGTTCAGGGACAAACGTGTTGCGCGGTCTGTAGCGGAGATGTTGAATGCTCAACCCATTGGAGGCAAGAAGGGATCCCGATGGCGGGACGACGTCTGGACGATGAAGTACTTGCCAAAGTTCAAATGGCATATGCTGACCGAACAGATTGGTGAGTTCTACAGAGCTCTATGCACATGTAGGCGATATCTGATAGTTGCGATGTAGCCCACGAAGCGGCTGTGCGGCAAGCGCAACTCCGGGTTGAACTCTCGCAGTCGAGAAAGGAGCAGAGGGAGTACCTCAAGAACGTCGAGCTTGCGCGAGTGCTGGACAAACGTACTCAGCGCAAGAGAAAGACGGATGACGATGGGGAGAAGGGTTCGAGGGAAGACCAAGAGGCGGAAACGAGGCCGCAGAAGCAACTAAAGCAGGACGATGTGCCGGCGAAGTCGTCCACCAAGGAGAAGCGCAAAAAGCCTAAACTTGCAGAGTCGCGGCTCGAGGCAGCTGCACAACTTGATTCTGTTCTTGGGAGCATTTTCTAGAGGTCATAGGGACGCTGTAGAGTGTATACAATTCGTATGTTTTCCGCTGTAGGAACACAAGGCTTGAAGATGAGCGCGTGATGACAAAGACCAGCGTGTCTCAGCAGCGCCAGGTTCGGTCGGAGCTTGAACGCGTGGCGGGAGGCCGCGAAAGCGCTGCTGGAGGTTGAACAGCGCGAACACAGTGAGCTTGCCTCAGCGAGCACTGACAACCCAGTGCTCGTCGTCGTGTCGCGTTTTCAAGAGGTCTGTGCTTCCATCATGCCCGACTCTTCTCTCTTAACCACTCTTATGATCAGTCTTCGCTCAACTCGTTCTCTTTTATCTCTCTCTTCAGCTTCTATCCTCTAAACATGTCGTCTTGGTCTTCTGCTTATCCTCCTCCCCCGCCACGCGGGCGGTCGCGTTCTCGTTCTCCCTACCGTGGAGGGTATCCAAGAACGTCCTATCCTGATGCGCCATACCCTGCTGACCCATACCGGGCTGACTGGGATGCGTACGATAGGGATAGGGCGTGGGCCAGTTATGAGCGGGAGAGAGCTGCATACGAGTATGGCAGACGACGTAGCCGTAGCCCTCCACCTGGAGACGAAGGTATGTATCTTTCCCTTGTCGCTGCACTCATCGTTATTCAGCGTCACCATAGGCGGTAGAAAACGCCGGCGTTCATTGTCTCCTTGGGAGCGTGACCGGTATGAGCCCAGGCCCCGGTACAATGACGATCATGGTATGCACCTTTCTGTCATCTATTTCTGAATAGGTTACTCACGTTGTACAAGATGCCCATTCGCGAGGATATGGCTACGACCGCGGTCCGTATCCGCCTCCGCCGTATGCCTCGAACCGACGGGGTCCCCCAGACCCTTACACGTTCGACTACCCAGCTACGTTGAAGCAATACGCGGAGTGGTTCCGATACTATTTCCCGCAACAAGCTATGGAGGAGGACAATGCGGACAAGGCCGCAGAGTTGGAGGCAGGGGATGGTAGCAAACCCCGCAACGGCATCAGATCACGGTGGGAGAAGTACAAGAAGGAGTTTGCCGCGCAGCAAGTATGTAGTGGCTATCCTTTCAAATGCTCACGCAACGTCATCACTAACCCACACGTAGCTCCAGCGTATGTTTGAACACCACAGGAAGTCCCCCTGGTTCGCCGAGAAGTACGACCCTGCTCCTGAATTCCAGGCTATGCGGACGCGGGTGAGGAAGGTCGGTTGGCGTGGAAGAATGGACACCTTCGTCTTGGATCTTGAGTCTGGCAAATTCGACCCTGACTTGAACGAGCCTTCTCCGGAGAGTAATGCTGCTGGCAAAGACAATGCCAATGGCGAAACAACTTCAACTAACGGTGCCCCTGGCGCTGGCGAGACCAACGCGGCGTCTACAGACGAATCGAAGCCCACTGCTCCCACCGTTGGCGAGGAGGATATGCAGTTCAACGTAGAGGCTGAGGAGGATGCTGGCGATAACGATGCCAATCGCAATGGGGATAGGAACAGGCGTCCTCCTGCCAACCGTGGAGAGGAAATTGCAGTCCCACCCGAAGGCAACCAAGTCATGATACGGACTATCCCTCCTGACATCGGGCGGGCCAAGTTGGAAGAGGTAATATTTACTCTGTCTTGTCTGAGAGGAGCATCAGTTCACGTTGCATACATAGTCCATCAGCAAGCTGCCCGGCTTCATCTACCTCGCCTTAGGTGATCCGCTCCAGAAGAGGAATTACTACCGAGCTGGTTGGATCAAGTTCAGCGATGATGCCGACATGTCGTCTATCATGGGTGAGCTGTCGGAGAAGAAGGTAAGGTCGCCAGCGGCCAGCACGCCTTGCACACTTCTCACGCGTGACGAGCAGATCGAGGGTTTCAAGCTGCACGTTGCCCATATTACGAAGCCCTTCGTGACTCGGGTGCGGTACACCCCCGAAGTGGCGAGCAAGCCCGACCGCATGGCAAAGGATCTCGAGAACGCGAAGAAGCTTGCCGCTATCCTCGAGAATGAGTACGTCAAGCTTGTCAAGGCCAAAGCCGACGAGAAGCCTCGTAAGGAGGGAGAGACCGGCAGTGAAGGCGACAAGCCCGAGCCGCCCGCTGAGGACACAACCATGGGTGATTCCACCGCGGACGCGGAAGACCCCATGCCAAGGGAAATGGGTAGCGAGGCGGTGGAGAGGCGCATCGAGAAGGTGATGGCAGATCTTCAAGAACAGGGTCTTGTGGATACCAGCGACGAGAAGGCTTTAGAAGCGAAGAGGGTACGCTATCAATGCTGTCTCCTCGTTGAGACGTCACTGACATCGCGCGTATAGACGGTGATAGCGTTGGACTTATATCTGGCCTATCTTCGAGCTGCCTTCAACACATGCTACTACTGCGCAGTTGTTACAGACCATGTAGAAGAATTGCAGCGGAAGTGTGTGAAGCACGTGAGAAAGCCTATGTCGAAGATGTTGCTTCAAGAGGTGCAGGCTGAGGCTCAGAAGGCTGAGAAAAGCGTCAAAATTGAGGACGGTGGCGAGGCGCCGAAGGAGAAGGAGACGAGCGCCAAAGACAAGCCGGCCGAGAACAGGGACTGGAAGCGTAATGGTGAGTCCTCCCCAGTCCTGCTTGACACTGTAATTGACATTCTTACAGATGAGCGCTGGCTTGAGTGGCTGGACTCCAAGGTCGCCTTGCTAATCAATCGCGACGGGGTGGATCCTCGTGATTACGGTGGCAAGAGTTACGAGGAGTGCGTACCTCCGCTCCAATTTGCTGACGAGGCAATAAGTTTGACATTTCTCAGGGAATTGTCTCGCGCTTGTGAGCCATACATAAAGCAAGAGGACGAAGGCAAGTTTCGCTGCAAGACGTGCCAGAAGCTGTTCAAAGCTACACCGTTCGTTGAGAAGCACATTGCGAACAAGCATCCGGATCTCATCAAGAACCTCGAAGAGGTATTGTAGTGCAATGTTCTTTCGTGTCTCCCCTCGCGTTAACTAGTGTGTGTCAGATACCATACTTCAACAACTTCGCACTGGACCCTCACCGCATACAACCGTACGCCCACCCTCCTCAGATTGTGGGTACAAGTCAGCCTCCTCCTCCTCAGGCTTACGGCCTGCAGGGGTCTGCCTACCCAGCACCTCCTCCGGCTGCCGATTACGGTCGCCCTCCTCCCTACCATGCCTACCCCGGCTACCCTCCTTTCCCTGGCTACTGGGATCCTTACGCTTTCCCATATGGTGCCTACCCTCCTCCACCACCCCGCGACGGTGTCCCTGGACGCCGGCTAAGCGACAGAATCAGCGGGATCGCTCCTGGCTACGAGCAGCCCATTGAGCCGCCGTCTGTCCCCGCATCTGCAGGCCTTCCTGCAAAGCCTGCGGTAATACTGGAGCCTGGGCCAGGTGTGCGGCGTGGACGCGCGGGCCCTGGTGGGCCTTCACCGCCACCACCTCCGGACGCGAAGGAGGATCCTAGGGCTCAGGCAGGGAAGAAGGTCAGCTACGTGGATGTCGACCGTGTCGCGGAGGGCGATGTCGAGTTGACTTACTAGTTCTTGTGTAATGGTACTCTGATGTATGTACATGCTCTTCCCTCGCAGATTTTCACTCCCGTATCTTTGTCCGTTCTCGTTCTCCGCCGAAATCCCCTCGCTCGACCTACATGGACACACCATTCTGCCACTTAATATCCCATGACTTCATCTGCTGCCGCACTCATCTCCGCACCGCGATGCTTCGGCGCGCGGGTCTGGAGACGATGTGAACGTGGCCAAGGCATCCAGATGGGTGTGCGCACGATTTTCATGTACGAATTAGGCCGCCCGCGGCAGCTGTCTTCCGATGAATCCGGTTGTCCCCTTGCTGCGTGTCGGGTTGTTCCTGGGGCGTCTCGACCGGGAAGACGGCGGGGCCTGTGCTGGCAGTTGAAGAGCACCATCCTCGATCCGTACGATATCCTCGAGCTCAGAGACGTTGCCAACTTGCATAGAGCCTGACTGCTGCTGGTAGAAGCAAGTATCACTCCCGGCCGCTGCGGTATTTGGAAGTGTTTGTGACGCGCAAAGCCCAAGCGCGAGCTAGCGCAAGCAGCGGCCTTCGTGACACGGTCCTTCCGCAAGCCCGAGCCAGGTCTCCGTTCTTTCCTGCGGTTTCCTCGCCGTACACGCCTTTGTCTCTTCGTCCGCCTTTTCTTCCTCCCTCTCTGCTCTGCTCTGCTTCACCGGGCTTTGTGCCTCTCGGGTTGTCGTCTAGCAGCGGTGTCTCGAGTTCTTCCTAGGAGCCTGCTGGACGGTTCCGTCTCCCTCGTGCCCAATCGCCATGTCTGGAACGAGGTTGCCTTCAGTTCGCCTCCCCCCCATCGTTGCAGGTCAAGCGGCGGACGAGGAGGGTGCAGGGGCCGTACTCGTGGAGCTGCCCTCGTCGAACAGGTTTGGCATCACATGGCCCGCCGAACAACCTCCACCCATCTCTGCCCCCGCGGAACGCCCCACGGCCGTCTCTCTCAGCTCTTCAGAGGGCGAGACGGATGTCTCCGAGGAGGAACACAGCGCTCGAGAGGCGAAGCCGGCGAGAGTCGAGGAGTGCGAGGAATCAGAGTTCGTGACCCCAACGAACCATCTCAACTCTGACCAGAATCCGCTGGAGCAAATAGGCCAGGCATCTACCATACCGAGGATATCTAGGGCGCTGTCCATGCCCCTCCCCTCGCAGCTAGGTCCCTTCCAGCACCCAAGGAGGATATCGTCTTCCTCCGAGTCTTCCGCCGTTATCGCCGAACCTCCAGTGCAGTCATCGCACTTGGAAGAGCTCTCGCTAGAGCTCGCGGATTCCGTCCAAATGGTTGTTCAGATATTGTTGCAGCTCTCCCCACCCCAGGTCCTAGATCCCGCGAAGGAGCAGTTTTCAGCATGTTCTCTCTCCATTCCGACACCTTCCGTCTCCGCCATGTTGACCTCTATGAAGAACCTCAATTACATGTCGGCTAATATGTCTGCCTTCAGTCTGGATTCATCGTCACCCCAGGCCGCTAGCATTGGGCGACACAACACCGGAAGTGCGCGTACGCACGTTGACTTCGACATCGGGGAGATGCTGCAGAGTGTGGGCGACTCTCTTAGCGGGGTCGCAGCACAGGCTGGTGTGGACCTGGTCTTATTTCACGATGACCTTGGGATGCGGCATGTTGCCGTGAAAGGCGACGAGAGCGGTTTGTCGTATATATTGTCACACGTAAGCGTACTCGCTTGCAACCTGTGCTCACCTATCCCAGGCTTAACGGCTGTTCTAGATTCTGCGACAAGTCATCAGCGTTGCTAAGCGTGGGGATAGTATAGAGGTGGGACTGTTCATCGAGAGTGCAAAAGGACCTCTCAGGTCTCCCTCTCCTGGGTCCGTCCCTAGGTCCGGCTCGCCTCAGTTTGGCACCGATGAGCCTCTGCGCTGCAGTTTCCATATCGCACACAGGTTTGGTATGTCGGAACCGAACTCCCCAGTTGTTGACCTCTCTGCGGAATCCGGGATCGACGCTTCATCCCCTCCGCCAACGCGTAATCAACCTTCGTTCAACACGCTCATGCTTCGGCGGCTGCTGCAGCATGTAGACGCACAGCTGGAAGTGGATGCTCCGAGCAGAGTCGCCCTCGTAGGACGTTGTTGCGTACTCGGTGTAACCCTGGACAGGGGATCCCCGTCAGTGGTCGATCCCGCTGTCAGCCTAGCTCCCGAAGAAGCAGCATACCTTGGCTATCCTTCAGAGCTGCGCATAGCTCAGGAACCTACGCTGGCTCAGCTTACCCAGTTCGCCGAGTCGTTGAAGGGCCGCAAGGTCACTCTCATCGCTCATTCAAAAGGTTCCTTCGCCCGACATCTGACAAGCTATCTCACTGCCTGGGGCTTGGACGTGAGCCATGTATCCACCGAGCCAAACACCGAGGGCTTCTCAGAAACTGGTGAAGCGGCTCCCGAAGGCGAGTCAGGACATACCCGCGAAGGAGTACCTGCGACCATTCCTGAGCAAGGATCCCCTCCTGCCCCCACCCCTCCGCCGCAGCCTACCGGGGATCCATTCATCCTCATTGACGACGACGTGCCTGCTCTCCGAGCGCGCTTACAGAAGTTCCGGGCTGAACAAGCATACCCTCTCAATCTGCATGCACGGAAGCGTCCTTCTCTAGCCTCGAACCACCGCCCACGATCGTCTCCTCAAGTGGCTCGCGTCATCGGCATGAACACCCAACCCATTCCCACTGTGCCACAGGTAATCGTCCACTACACCTCACTTGCGAACTTCAAGCTCGTCAAGGACGCCGTGCAGTCCATAATTGCTCCAGGGAACGCATGGGCGCGCCTACCTGAGGTCATCGTTGTGCCTAAACCCGCCGGGCCCCGTCGCATCCTGACTGCCTTGCATACCGCGGTGACAAAGCCCGTCGTCGACCCCTTTTTCGCGCCCATTGCAACTTCTCCCGTCAGCCCAAGTTTCCACCCCATGTCTCCCTTATTCAGCGGCCCTTCGAACCAACATTCTCCTGGTGGTCGATCGGCAGGCGGCCTTCGGACAGGCTCCGATCGCTTGACGCGGTCGCCGAAGGAGGCACTGGAACCGGTCAGCGGCGTACCGCCGTCGTCACCTCTCGGTATGTCTGACAATATCGAGTACTTCTCTGACGCAGCGGCGCGGCTGGGCGCGTCACCAGCCTCAGGTCTCGTCATTCAGAGCCCGGACGGTCAACCTGCCGGTATCTTCTTCCATCCCAAGTCCAAGGGCAAGGGTGCGGAGCGCGGTCAGACCGAGTATGCAACGGGAAGACCAAGAGGTTCCTCCTACCGTCGTTCATCCGACGGAGAGGACCCCAGGAAAGGTTTGACCAGCCCGCAGACTGAAACTCATCGTCGGAGTCCCCGCCCTCCTTCCGCGGCGGAGACGAGGCCCATAGAGACGGTGTACGAAGCAGGGTCGCCGAGCCTTGGCGGTGGTAAAGGCAGACAGCGCGAATTATCTATCAGCGAAGAGGCCATTGGCGAGCCCGAGGCTTTGCCAACGGAGCAGGTCCCTTCCCCAATCGTGGCACCAAGAATACCCAGGCGAACGAGCCAAGACCCGCGCCATAGTCCTCCGCTGTCACCACAGACTCGTACTGCAGGCGGCGGGGCGGGTCTCTCACGCCGCCCGAGCAAGCGACCAACGGCCGAGACGACGCAGTCGTCTCCCGCTGCCATTCCAAAGAAGGGCACGCGGGGCACCGAGAACAACATCGTGCCTCCCATCAGCGTTCTCATCGTCGATGGTACGTTTACTCCGCTGCAGACGAGCCACAGTTGTTTTTGTCAAGACCTCACCTTTGCGTTGTAGATAATCCAATCAATCAAACCATTCTGTCTACGTTCATGAAGAAGAAAAAGATCAAATACGATGTCGCGAAGAACGGTGAGGAGGCGGTCCAGAAGTGGCGATCGGGTGGCTTCCATCTCATTCTGGTGGGTGCAGTTCTCGCGTGTGGTCTCCCTCTAACTGACGGATGTGGGACCAGATGGACATTCAGATGCCGGTCATGGATGGAATACAGGCTACAAAGGAGATCCGAAGGATAGAGAAGTCGAACGGTGTGGGAGGCTTCCCATCTACGCCCCAGTCAGAGGGACAGCAGACGCCTTCGGAGGCGTCAACCTCAGACACCAACCGGTCCGCGACCTCACCCTCATACCGATCGTCGGTCATCATCGTCGCGCTCACAGCGTCCTCGCTGCAGAGCGATCGTGTCGCTGCGCTAGCCGCGGGGTGCAATGACTTCTTGACGAAGCCGGTGTCGCTGCACTGGCTGAACAACAAGATCATCGAGTGGGGCTCGATCAAGGCGCTGCAAATGTGGGCGGACATACGCCCGGAAGTGGTGAGGAGCATCACGACGGGCCAGGCGGTTCAGGCCCGGAATGTGGCCAGCAGGCTGCACGTACCAGAGGGCCGGAGCACCCCTCTTGCCCCGCGGAGTCGCTCGCCATCGCAGCCGTCTCAGTCGCGCAAGCCGTTCTCGCTGGACGCTGCGAAGGCCGCAGCTGAGACGCTGTCGAAAGCCGACAGGCCTATCGAACGTAGCTACTCGACAAGTGATGACGCACCGAAGGTGAGCCCTCCCTCGTCTGGCGGGAGCGGCGAAGCAGGGCAGCAGCCTTCTGACACTACAGGTAACAATATCCCGATGTCTGAGTCATTTGCGCGAGAGATAACACTTCCTCATACAGTCTCCACTGTACCCGCACCCGCGCAGGCCCACGAAGCGCGCCTAGAGACCCCTCTCTCGGATCAGGGTGCCTGTATGTAGCAGTCGTACCTTTCCAGAGGCTCATCATTGACCCTTTACGTGCAGCGCAAGTCGCAGGCGAGGCGTCGACCGCAGACACCCCGGCGACGGTGACGGTGACACGGTCAGATGATCGGTCTCCGGACGCGGTACCCGAGCCTCCAGCGCCGCTCGCCGAGACTCAGGCTCCTGCGACGGCTGAACCTGAGGAGGCATCCGCGACGAGCGACCCAACACCGCCTGGCGCGGATGACGCGGCGGCAGGAGGCGCGAACGACAGCCCGCCGCCGCCGCCAGGTCAATGACGGTACGGGGCGACCTTTGGGCTGTTTGCATGGTTTGCACTCCCATTCGCAATTCCTTTCTTACCAAAGGTCGCCGGGTTCCTTCGCCGATTCTTCTGACCGCCGCCATTCGTTTTCCCTCGCTCTCTTCCCGCCTTCCGCATCCCCCTTCCTTCCCTTACCCTTTCTCTCATGGACGGTTTTCCCTGGGGTACTCTCGTCGTCGCGTCGACATCGTGTCGTCCGCTGCTTTCTTCTTCTCTTCGGCCATTTTGGGTTACAACTTGTCACCGGTCTGGGCTTATGCGACGTATGTGCTCCTTTTCGGGCTGCTTGCTACTGCTGCTACCGTCTTTCATCCTCCCCGCCTCTTGGGCCTCATCTTTTCTTTACCTCGCATTCGTTCCGTAGTGTATTTAGCAACGCCATTAACGATCTTGCGACGCATCCCTCCTCCTCCCCCACCCTCACCTCGCCGCTTACGAATCCGCTATGCCTCCCCTTTCTTCCCCCCT
>CCBP010000193.1:18581-30191 GCA_000765035.1 Trametes cinnabarina | reverse complement strand
TCTTTACCTCGCATTCGTTCCGTAGTGTATTTAGCAACGCCCATTAACGATCCTTCGCCGACGCCATCCCCTCCCTCCTCCCCCCACCCTCCACCTCGCCGCTTACCGAATACCGCCTACTGCCNCCCTTCTCCCCCTCCCCCTCCCCCTCCCCCTCCCACCTCCCCATACCTTCACCGCCACAACCCAAACACTTCACCATGTCTATGATATGCTGTATCATACGGGATCGCCTGCCTAGCGTATTCACGTTTACTAGAGCGCATATATCCATACACGACGATATATCCTTATCCCCTTCCTTTCCCTTCTTGTTGCCACTGCTAACCCGGCATGCGAATATAAACACGATGATGTCCGCCCACCTTCGCTCCCGCGCACGGTGCTGTTCGGAATTCGAACTTCAAAGCCCGCGAGATATGGAGGTTCAGTAGATATCTGCATGTGACCTCAGAGGGCGCATCGGGCGAGCGCATCTATGCACATGGGAGCCTTTAGTTGGGGTGACACCCGGTGTCGCGCACGAGCGTATCTCCGCGGCGATGGGCCAGCATGAGCATCGCTCCCGAAGATGTGCGAGGGGCGGAGGCGACCCTGACGGCGGTAAAGGACTCGGTGTTTCAGTTGGGAGGCCAAGACACGTCGCGCCGGCGATTCCAGTCGGAGAGGAAGACGGCCGCACCGAGTTACCGACGCGCCGTTCGTCGTGCGCCAAACGGGGCGCCGGCTATGCTTGTCAGATCAGGGACAAGCAGCAGCCAGCGTTGCAGGAGTCGTCCAGCGTGGTGTCTAGGGGCGGGGACGATCCCGACCGAGTTTCGATCGCCTTATCTGTCCGTGCGTCAGCGGGAATGACACGGCGGGTAAGGGGTCTATTAGGAATGGCTGGCTGGCTGGAAGGGGGCGACGCCGCAGACAGACTGCGCGCAACGCTCGCGGGAGCCGGCTGTCCGGTGCGCAACAACCGCGACCGGCTTTGCGAAGTGGGCGCGATTTCAGGCAGCGACGCGACGGCCGTGCGTCGCCTGACAGGCCTGACCGCCGGAGACGACACGGCGCGCGGGTCAACGTATGTAAGTACAGTATACATTGTACTGAGTGCTGAGGGCGCGCGCGCGGGACGCCTGCCTATCGCGATGGTCAGCGGTGATGACTGGGGGCAGATGTCTCTTACAGAGTCTTGTTCACTGATATCGAACGGGGGTTGTGAGATCGGGCGCGGTTGCAGAAGAGCGAGAGAGAGAGAGACGCCACGATGAAGCAGCGCGACACGGCGGCGTGGCGGCTGCGAGCGTTCAACGTTGCAGTTGGAATTTGCCAAGGGCTTCGTCTCCGCCCTTCGCGGGATGATGTGCACGTTCTGCGAGAGAGAGAAGCACCGGTGTGCGGTTGAACTGTTCTCGTCGTGCGCCCGTAGGCGTTCTGTAAGCGCTGTGCGACCGTCAGCGACTCAGCGTGGACGCGGATTTGTGGGTGCGTGTTGGAACGGCTGTGTCGAGTCGCACGCGAGCGAACCTGGGACGCCTGGTGATGCGAGGTCGGTCGTTAGTCGGATGGAGAGGATGAGCGGCAAGGGTCGCGGCTCGCTTGATCATTGGCGATAGGCTGAAGCGCGCGAGGGGCTAAAATGGGGAACATGGCCGCGGTGGTTCGGCGTTGCCAATTTGCCAGAGGGTGATGATGGTGGTGGAGGGCAGGCGCCGGTGCAGCGCTCGCTATGTTTGTGATCGAATGAATGCAGCGGCTGCGGGGGAGATGCGTCGCGGGGACGAAAGGCAAATGTTCGCGGATGTCGCGCGCTGAACTACAGCGCCGATCGTAAGCGTGGACGACCAGGGACCGCGCAAGTACTGTACGGTGGGTGGTGAGTAGAGCGCATGACTGGGCAAATATTGGCGAGGTTCGCGGAGGGAGTTGATGGGATGCGAGGAGTACATGAGCTGGGGGAGGAGGAGAGCGGGAGTTTTGGAGATGAGGTCGGAGATCTAATCTGATGGGAGGATGGATTATCGGGAGGAGAATCTGGCAGAGGCGTGTCGGACCCTGGACACGCCCATTGGCTATGGTCGCTGATGTAGAGCGAGTACTAGTACCACTAATAACAGCCCACGCTAACTCCTCGCCNCCCTCCTTCTCACTCCTCCCCTCCTCCCTCTTCCTCCTCCTCGTCCCTTCGCCACTCCTCCCACTCATCCCCCAGAGGCAACGGCTACCGCGGACACGAGTCTAAGCCGCCACTCCGCACGCTCGTCTCGTTCCATCTGCCTCCAGCTCCTCTCTTGTCTCCCTCCTCCATCATCTCCCTCCTCTACCCCGCACGCCCCTTCTGTCGTGCATCTCACCACGCCCTCTTGCTATGAACAACATCCACGAGGCCAACGCGCACAGCAAGCGCACCTCGATCAACGAGCTTCTCAACCCCGTCCGTGCCGCACCCTCCTCTTCCTTCAACTCTTCCTCTTCCCTCAACTCTTCCTATTCCCACCATCCCCACCCCCACCCCCAATCCCAGCAGCTCCCAAGTCTTTCAGCCGCACTTCAGTACTCTCATCCGCACTCTCATCCTCAGCATGTTGGCCAGCCCTCCCCTCAATACGTCCCGCAACAACACCAGTCCCACATGAACGGCCCTCCGTACAGTCTTCGCGCCGCGAACTGGGAAGCCGCAAAAGAGGAGCAGTTGGACTCTAGAACGTCAGACCAGGACAACAACTCCTGCCGCTACCCCTCCTCTTCCGCCCCTCTCCCCCACAATCCCACCGCCTACCCCGATAACTACGCCAGACATCCTCGCCCGCTCCCAGAGGCGCCCCATTACGGCATGCCCGTGCAAACATGGTCATCTTCTCACGAACCTCCCAGCCCTGCCTATGGGCCCCCGATGATGTCCCCCGTCTATTCTGACGACCACCGGTCAGGTAAGCTTTGCCATGCGCGTCACGTAATTACCGTGTCACGAGCCCTCTCGTTCTCCCAGCGCCCTCTAGGGAGGGCATCCAGAGAAGTACGTCCTCGCCCGTCGCCTTCATGCAGCAACCCGTCCAACTCCGCCTCGTCTTCCCAGGTTACGCGCCCCAGCCCCAGCCGCACCAGCAGCATCCCCAGTACGAGCATGACATCGCTCGACACCCCCAGCCCCAGCAGCATCCCTCCTACATGACAAATTCCTACGTTCCCTACGCTTATGCGCATGGCCCCCCACCACCCCGTAATTCTATCTATATCGTTCATTCGTATCATATGGTGCTAACAAGTCTTCTATTCGCTTAGAAGCGCGTGGTACTCCCTCTCAGGGTATGCCGATATCCGCGCAGCGTGCCGGCCCTGCATCATCGCAAGCGTACTACCACCCGCCGGTGAACATGGCGTACGCTGCCATCCCTATGCCCGCACCGTCGACGCTTCCACAGCCGAAGCGTGTCTCGGAATCTGTTGAGGAAGAACAGACGGGACCTAAGGCTAAAAAGGCAAGAGCGTCCAAGGCAAAGGCATCCGACTCGACAGGTTTGTATGGGTTTCGCCCTCACGCCTACCGCAATATAATTGATGAATCTTTTCTTAGCGCAATCGCGCCGCGGATACAACACCAAGAAACGCACAGAGGCCGTGCAGATCTCCGCGCATAATGGTGAGTGGCCATTGCTACTCTGTCGTCACCTGGGACGGCGGCAGGCAAGCCGATGCAATGCTGGAAGAACGTTCAGCTCAACTGACCACGCTTTCTCACGTGCTGCCCTACGAAGGCAAGGAGAAGGCTTCGAGCTCAAGCGGTAAATTAACTTTTACGTGTTATCGTGCCCATCGCTCATATCGGCGCAGCCCCGGCATACGGGCCCATGAGGGTAGTCGGCCAAGACGGCACCAATGGCGGAGAGGCCGCGGGGCCTCTGCAACCGGAGTTGCAGTTCGCACGATGCATGTCGAACCGGTATCGCTCGGAGGAGTTCCCGCGCTGCGTGTCCTGCACGCGTCGCTGGGCTGGTGACACCTGCCGCTTCCAGGGCATCCGCTTCTTTCTGAAGAACCAGAACCGGGACATAGTCGGCATTAGCTTTGTGGAGAGCCAAAAGCCCGACGCGCCGACGATGAACTTCCCTAACAAGTGGAACATCGATCTGGAGTTGTTGCATATCCGTCGCGTCAAGGTAGGTTACTCCGTAGCTAACATCTTGAGCTGAGAGTCTGAATGATGGATGATGGATGTAGCGGACCGTCGCTGAGGCTTTGCTGCCGATCTTGAAGCAGGAGCTGTCGCATTTAGCTCTGCCTGAGATTATTCGCCGTCCGCGAGAGAGCGAAGTCCGTGCAACGTGCGGTGAGTTCTAACTGACCGTTTTGGAAGCTTGCCTTTCTCACGCGGTCACAGATACCTGCATGACTTCCATATTCTCCAGCAGCTGGATGTGCCGCCTCTGCGGCCGCGAGGCATGCGCGGAGTGCTTTGAGCAAGTGAGGGAACTGACGACGGACAGGGTCGGTGCTCCTGAGGCAGAGATAGCGGCGTTGCAGGCCCGCCGAGAGAAGCACGCGCATATCAACCCGTTCTTCCTCTCATGCACCCGCCGCAACGAGCATCAGGCCAAGGACTTCTCGCCCATGTCGCGTTTCTGCAAGGCAGAGCTCTCCGAGGCCATTGATAACATGGAGGCGCTGCTCAAGCAGCCCGACCCGGACGTGCTCCCCGCCGATAAGGAGAGTCGGGACCCCGGTCTGATCTCGTCGCCAAAATTATCCAGGGATGTTGCTCCATTCTACCCCACTACCTCGAGCTCGAGCTCGAGCACCGACCGTATCAAATCTCCTACCACTCCTCCCGAGCCGTCCTCATTTGCTAGCACTTCAGCCTCGTTGGCATCGTCGAGCTTGTCCTCGAGCTCCGGCCCCGTGCCAAGCCACCCTACGATGTCGTTCAAGGACGCCGAATTGAACGACAACAAGTTCCGCCGCGTCTGGGAGCAGGGTCTGCCGCTCACCGTCACCGGGCTCTCGCACAAGTTCCACATCGAGTGGACGCCGGAGTACTTCAGCCAGAAGTACGGCACGCAGAGTTGTCTGATCCTCGAGTGCCAGACGGAGCAGAACAAGCGCGTCACCGTCGCCGAGTTCTTCTCCTGGTTCGGCAAGTACGAGGGCCGGCGAGACACATGGAAGCTCAAGGTGCGTTGGACGGTGTCTTTGCCGCGGATGTACCGCTAATGCGTGGCGTGTCTGTGATTTGATTATTGTTCAACCGCAGGACTGGCCGCCGTCGACGGATTTCAAGACGGCGTTCCCGGAGCTATACGACGACTTCAGTCGCGCAACACCCGTGCCCAACTACGTGCGCCGCGACGGCGTCCTGAACATCGCCTCTCACTTCCCGAGCAACACTGTCGCGCCCGACCTCGGTGAGTACACGGCATTCCTGGAGTCCAAACCTTACTCGATCGGGCGTCTTCCCTCTCGATTCCCAAAAGAGACCCCGCTCGTCATCGTCCAAAATAAACTGACGCGTGCCTGTTTGTGCTATGTATAGGCCCGAAGATGTACAACGCTATGGCGTCGTTCGAGGGCCAAGGGAGCAAGGGCTCGACGCGGTTGCACATGGACATGGCGGACGCTATCAACATCATGACCTACGCCGCGCTCACGCCGGACGGGCGACCGGGGTGTGCGGCGTGGGACATCTTTCGGGCAGAGGACACGCAGAAGCTGCGCAAGTTCCTCCGCAAGAAGTTCAAGGGCCAGTACCAGCACGATCCCATCCACTCGCAGCAGTTCTACCTCGACACGGACTTGCGGCAGGAGCTGCACAGGGACTATGGTGTCTTCAGCCACCGCATTTACCAGCATCCGGGGGAGGCGGTCTTCATCCCTGCCGGCTGTGCACATCAGGTGTGTGTCTCCGCATCCCTGCAGCGTGCTCGTGCGTGGAGCGATACGCTAAGGGCACTCGAATACAGGTGTGCAACCTCGCGGACTGCATCAAGGTCGCATGCGACTTCGTCAGCCCCGAGAACATTGGGCGCTGCGAGAACCTCACGCGCGAGTTCCGCGAGCAGAACCAGTCAATGGCGTGGAAGGAGGACGTCCTCCAGCTGCGCACCATGATGTGGTTTGCGTGGCTCTCATGCTGTCGCCAGGAGAAGGAGATCATGGACCGCTGAGATCGTCTCCCCGCTCCTTGTAGTTTCCGCCGAGCCGCTGCTAGTCGTTGTTTGGCAGTCCGCGCATCCCAGTCACCTTGCGATCACCCACGTTCTACATTCCATCGCCCGTCTACATCTTCACCTTGGACCTCGTCATTGCCGTCTTTGGCCTATCGCTTGGGTCCGAGCATCTTCCTACTCCCGTCCACCCACGCTATGTACTGTCCTTGTTGACCTGATGCGCTGCGCCGTCGTCATGGTTCGCTGTCTCCTGCCCTGATTATCCGCTACGCTATGATACACCACCACTTTGCAATACGCTTCCCTTGCTGTAAAACATGTCTGTTTGGCCACGCCCCGTCCCTCGTGCTCGTCTGGAAGCCTGTATAAATCTAGTTTGGTTCAGGCTACGTTAGTTCAGCCTAGTCTTTCTACTGAGATCGTCGATCGATCATGCTTGGGACCTTGGGTTCACATTCACGGTCGTTCGCGGATGCAGATCGGTCATGTATTGGTTTAGTTGTACGTGTAATCAACGCGCGACCGTGTGGGTCGCTGAGAAGGGTGCCGTAATCCGCGCTGATGCAGGCATCCGCCGGGAACTTCAGATTTGGATCACAGCGAACGCGGCCGGGGCGTCGTCCGAACGTTCGCGACGAACTGCGGCTGTACCGCGGCTAGGTTCTGCATCAGCGACGTAAGGAGGAGGCGGTCAGGCGCGCGGTCCTGGATATAGCCCCGCCCTCCTGACACGCACTCTTGACCTCATCAGAATGACATCGGACGGCGGGGGACAAGGAGCGAGGGAGGTCCGCGACCGGGCGAATGGTACAGCGACTGAGTAGATCGCGGGAGATCAATCGACCTCGTCCCTCATTGCCTAGGCGTGAGTGGGTGGTCGCCCGCCCGTCGAATGCAAGCCGTACAGTACCGATACGGCTGAGGACAATGGGACCGTCTTCCATGCTTGTGATAGGGGCGTAAAGACATGGCGACGCGATATCTAAACAATCTGACCGCTGCGTGGCCGTCACGCGCGGTCGGAGGCGGTCGGTAATACCAGCAATGACCCGGCGCGGTCTGATGCGAATGCGTCTTCCATTATGTTGCTTTCCGCGCTTGCGCCGTCCTTTGTGCTCTTGCGAAGCTGCGTGCCGCACGGTCTAGGACCATGCGCTGCAACTGCCTAGTCCGATCGGTCGCTCGTACGATCCAATACCGGCGGTGGAGAGTCGAAGACACACCCAGCCTCGAGGCCGCGCGCACTTCAGAGTCCGCTATCGTTCGACCTCGAGAGCTGGACGGACGCCTTCTGACGCCCTGCGCCTGACATCTGAAAGATGATCACTCGCTCGGCACGGCCTAGAAGCGGTTGCGGAGGGGGTCTGTGCGGATTTTGGCACGGGCGGGTGGGGGTTCGACGCCTGCCTGCCGAAGGTCGAGGGCCGCCGCACAATAAGAACAACGCACCGGACAAGAACCTTCTCTGCGCCTCTTACGAAGCGGACGAACTACCTTGTACGTTTTCGATGCGTTCCGGGGCAGGTCGGAGGTGCCGCGCACACGGTATGGTGGTGTTCGCCTTCCTGGATGGGGACATATGAATAGTCACATGGACTGCGGAGATTGTCCCGCGAGAGCATAATATAGGGTCGAGAAGCTCACTTTGGAACTCCAGGCTGCCGCGGCTCCCCAATTATGAGGGTCTACGCCATAGAGGTGCGTCCACCTTCCTCGCGAGAGAGCGTCGAGGCTCTCCCACTCGACGTTCCAATGCGCTCTCCCTTCCAGCTACCTGGTGACGAACTGCGTGTGAGGTCGCCATGGATCGTTCCGGTCGCTCGGACCATGTGAATGACAGTCGCAAAGATCGGTGGGGATGAGACAACGGCAGAACGGGCACGCACCGCGGGCGCCCAGCGGAGGTTCGCACTTCCTGCGCGGCGTGCATCGCGTACGTCAGTGGAATAGAGTCAGCGAGTTTAAGACGACGATCACCCATTTCGGGCGGCGTGTGCACGTCGCCAAGATGCGAGCGGTCAAGCTCGGATTTGTGGCAGTTTATGACGTTATTCAGAGATGTCAAGCGGCTAGGTATCGGTGGAGACCGCATGCAAGGCGTGCCCGCGACCAAGCAGCGTTGCGACCGGGGATCCCAGAGGATATTCTTTCAGGCGAAGCATTGGTATATGTAGCTCGCCCCGGTGTTGGCTCGGTGGGTCAACCGGATGGATTTTCTCCACTGCGGGGACTGCCCGCGTCTCCTGGGCGACTTGTCGCTGGTAATCTGATAATTCCGACATTGCGAGGACTGCGGCGACCGAGCGATGCCCTGACGTATCGAATACCTGTGGGTAAGGCGCCCTCGAAAGACATTAGCGGCGTCTAAGCACCAACGGTTTCCTATTGTTCTCACCGTCAACCGAATTGTGAGGATAAATATTCTTCAACGTGTACGTGAAGGCGATGTGTGATGCCAGGAAATACCGGCAGGGAACATGATGCAGCACTGTAGCGTTATAGTGTTGACATCTGTCCAGAACCATCACAGGATAGTGAGCCACCAAGAAAGCACTCACTCACTATTTGAGAACCGTTAATAAACCCACTCAGCGTGAGGTATGTACCACCCGTTTCCCACCACAAAGGACGAATAGGTTACACCCTCTTGAAGCCTCATTGATCACCGAGGAAAAGCTTTAACCGGTGCAGGTCCGGGGATGAGCCTAGGCTGGGTTGATATTCTCTTGCGGTAGTGGTCACTCATGCGAATTTCCTTGTGTCGCTATCTGAATTTCTTGAGAATTGACGGTGGCGGACGGAATCCAGCCAACATGGGTTTACTACTAGGTATCACAGTAGCATTCGTCCGACGTCTTCGCGGTCCGGCGCGGTAGACGGACGAACAATCTGGCAGCGATACTCTTCAGGAATCAGTGCCATCTTCGCCACATGCTTCAAGAGGGATAACATTTGACACGACGAGAGGAAGCTCCGCGGTGACCGCGCCAGAGATGCGCATTGAAGAGGGGGACGATTCTGCGGAGCTAGCTGAGTCGTTCTTACGTTCCAACTTCCAATACCAACACCCTTTCATTTAAACTCAGACGCTGCTGGAACCTTTGTCGCGGAGTCTGAACGCATGTATTGTTGAAGCGCAACAGCTAAGCGCCCACATCTGGTAAATGTCTTCTCATCACATCCAGAGGCTCGCTATCCGAATCTCGCCACAAGTATGCGGTTTCCTGTGCCCCGCGGTCATCTTCGACCGAATCTCGTGAACTGTGCACGGGATTGAGATAAGTATGCCAAGTCGCGGCTTGGGCAAGTACTACGTAGTACATAGTCACCGCAGTTCGCGACCCTACCGCCATTTGACCGGTGGAGACGTCAGCGGGAATGGCAAACCGACGAAAGAAGGTAGAACAGTGCGTGAGCTTCAGCCAACAGTTCAAAAGTGCATCCTCTCCACTGGGTAGCCGGGACAGACTTGAGGGATGAGTAAAGACAACGATTTCAATGGTAAGAAACAAATAGGAGAGGGTAGGATATCAAAATATATGCAAGGATATATCGACAGCATGTCAAGATGAAGACTCCGGGAGACCCGGGGACTGGGGCCACGCTAACCGTCAAGAGCCATCCGTGATGCACCACCGTCAAGTGTGACTCGCTTGCGGGTTTTGATGAGCAGGTACTTGCGGCCGAAGTGGGAGACGGTGGGCTTGTCCTCAAGGACATCCTCCGCCCCAGATTTGCGCAGCGGAGAGAACATACCGAGACCGCTGGGACACAAGACAAGGGCCTGGCCGGTCTAAAGGACGAATACCGCCCAAATCAGTTGAGTCCTTTGTGGGTATAGTGCATGACAACTCACCTTCAGTTTCACAACTTCCGTGAAGCCGGAGTCGCTGGTCGAGTTCACGCATACTCGTTTGGCCACTGCGTCCCACCATGCTGGCGAAGAGAAGCGATGGAAGATGGCGATGTTGCATAGGTCAATCAGTACCGGAGGGACTGCAGTAGGTTCTTGATCTGGCTGTCAGACCACGCCGACGGCCGAAG
This sequence comes from Trametes cinnabarina, assembly GCA_000765035.1. Taxonomy (NCBI): domain Eukaryota; kingdom Fungi; phylum Basidiomycota; class Agaricomycetes; order Polyporales; family Polyporaceae; genus Trametes; species Trametes cinnabarina. Next base: position 19,998 of record CCBP010000193.1, on the reverse strand, counting down.
ACGACAAAGTCCACAGCATACCTTGAGTGCTGATGATCACGCGCATCGCGAGATGTCGCTGTTGACGAATCAATGACGTGAGTGCCTTTGTTAACCCCGTATCGCTGCGACTGGCCGACAAGTACTATGCAGAGAAGTCAGCCTCATGACATAGAACTTCTGGCAGTGAGTGTACCTTGTGTGCCTCATCCACGACCAGAACTTTGCCCGTATCGACGTCCGCCCGGACGAACAGCCGAGTAACAATTTCGAACAAAGAGCAGGCGCTGCTGGGGTCGATAAACGGGTCGGAAAGGTCCACAATCGTCAATTGCCCCGGACGGAAGAGCGGCTCCGTGCGGCCCCTAGCTGAGTCCACAAAGGCAGCCAACAACGCTAGTCGCTGATCCAAGCTGGATTTTTGAAGAGGGTTCATATATTCTTTCGCGTCCTTGACCTTGGCCAGGAAAGATGGATAAGTGAACCGCTCCCCAAGCTCACGCAAGATCGACTACGATGAACTGTCAGAACATTACCAGGATAGTTAGTGCGTGTGGGACATACCAAGATGGATTGCATGTACAAAGGCGCTGAATCCGACGAGCCCACTGCCATCATCGAGAGGATGGCCTGTGCGTCAAGCTCAGAGTGCGAGAATGTGAGCGGGCGAACGCTGATATGGTCGCCCAGCTTCGCATAGACCTTCTTCATCGTGAAGAAAGAGGACTTCGACACATACACAACAACAGTGGGGGAACTGACGCCGTCGAGCTTCGGGCATGCTAGCCAAGCGGCTTCGCAAGGAAGTGCACCCTGGCCGCCCTCACTGAAGTGCAGCACAACACCTGAAAGAGGCTTCTTGCATACACCGATTGCAGGATAGTCAAATACCATCATGCTCTCAAGCAGAACTGACACGGTGTGCGACTTTCCAGATCCCTGGACACCGCAAATTAGCGCAGAGAACGGCGCGCTCTGATGTTTTGAGTCAGCCCCATACTTGAAGATCAATAAATCTACTTACTGTATTCCAACATAAAGTCCGGGGCTCTTCAGCTTTCTGCAGTCGGCTTGACTTCGAACACTTAGCTAGCATATCCATCGCCGAATGTCCAATGGAAGAAGACCTTACTGAATGGATAGAACACGACCCCAGAACGCCATACTGGACCGTTGTTTCTCCTTGACTCCAGTGGCAAGATATCGCTTCTCGGGTGAGCANAGGGCGGTCATAACCTCATGATCCTCTATCGAGTCCTCGAGAGTGCACTCGTCGACTAGAAGGCCTAGCTCCTGACCACACATAATGGTAAATGGATGTTTTCCATCTGAATGATGATTTCTGATCTTTCACTCACGTCGTCTGACTCGGCGGCACTGCTGCTGCTCGTCTCGGTGGCAGAGTCCTACGACAGCATGAGACAACAATGCGAGGGAT
>CCBP010000192.1:0-15928 GCA_000765035.1 Trametes cinnabarina | reverse complement strand
GTGGAGGAGCTCACGAACCTCAGCTTCTCCAACTACGGCGGCGCGCCGGTCAAGGCGGAGTACTGTCATGAAGCGGTATGTACATTGTCCATGGTGCGAAGTGGCTGGTCCTGACGGCTGCGGGCAGGCCCTACGGTTGGTTCTCCACACATTGGCTACATCGGCAGCAAGATACGGACGCTATGTCCAACCCCTGCTCTCGCTGTCGATCGATTTCTACGTGCGGCTCTTCGTACGAGTATACACCTCTCCCATCGAAGTGAAGAAGCTCTTCAGGTATGCCCTGGGTCATCTACTCGTGCAGCGACCCACACCGCAACTGACATCGCAGCGAGACAGCTATATATCACGTTTGCAGCGGGTGCCAGTCGTGGTATGAGCAACCTCTGGGTCGTGTGACAGAGCAAGTCAGCGAGAAGGGGAACGTCAATCTGCACTGCAAGGTTCACACTGGCCCGCCGGTTTCTGAACGGTGTCCCGAATGCAACTCCGTCCTCCATGTAGGATCTCATGCTGTGCATAGGTGTAGGGAGCGTATCTCAATCTTTTGTTGGCAGGTAGCTGGTCCCATGTGGTCCGGTCCCATCCACGATAAAGAGTTTGTCTCGAGCGTGCTCAGCCACGTAGAAGCCAATGAAGACAAGTACGGCACCTCCGCGAGGATGAAGGGCATGCTTACTGTCGCGAAAGAGGTCCGCATCCGCAGATCCCTCGTCTCTCTCAGCGTGCTGAGCTTCCAATATAGGAGTTGGACACGCCGTTTTACTTCACGCCGTCGAAGATTTCCAGCCACTTCCACTGCGTATGCCCTAGCCTGGATGAAACCGCGTACGTTACGTTGACGTCTCTCACCGTGTTGCGGCTCACTGGGATCATATGTACAGCTCGGCGCTGCTCCATGCTGGTCACAAAGTCTCCAGATCGCACGCATGCGCCGGATCTTTGAAGACGACCGCTACCTACGCGGACATCCACGACATCTTTCGCTCGTGGGTCAAGACTCATCCCGTACGGATGGACAAGGTGTCCGAAAGCTCGCCGACCCGTGTCCTCCTCAGCAAGGAGCCAAAGTATGTGTCGCTGCATATGTTTGCGTCTCTCCATTGCTCACGACTAACTGGGTGCTCAGAGCGGAAGCCAACTTCAAGCGGCACCCGGACTCGGTCACGGCCTCGTCGAAGGTCAAACTCGTCCGCTACCAGCAGAACCCCACTCCGAACTGGGGACCGGGCGCAAAGCCCCGCGGGAAACGCAAGCGAGGGCAGGAGGGCGATGATTGAATATTGTAACATTGCCAACGAAACAACATGTTATGACTTCAGAGCTCGACCGATCACAAAGCATGATTCCGAGAGGATGGGACGGGGCAATCAAAGACTCGGCCTGCGACTAAATATATGCTGGTAGATGTAAAATACGAAGGGAAATCCGTCCACCGGTGACAGTAGAGAGGTGAGGGTGCTGAGAGCCGGTTTCGACTATTGGCCGAATGTGGGTTGGTTGGCGATCCATGGGTGCTTGAGGAGATCCGCAGCGGAAGGACGGAGCTCGTGGTCGAGCTCGAAGGTTTGCTCCAGGAAATCAACGGCCTCGGCAGAGATATCTGGGGGTATTGTAGGCTTCGCCTTCGCCGACCCGACCTAGCGCGAACGATTCAGCTAAAGGAACCCGATAAATCTTGAGCTGGTGGACACACCTTGAAGATCGCTTGCATCTGTGAAAGATGCGGCCAAGGGTGTTCTCCCGTCAGCATCTCGACGACCAAACAACCGACACTCCAGATGTCAGCCTTGAAAGTGTACGCCTTCTGCTGCACGACCTCGGGAGCCATCCAGAACACCGAGCCTTGAAGAGAAGGCCGGTGTGCGCGGTTCATTGGAAGGAAATCTGTACCACAATAGTCAGTGAACAGTTCGCAGTCGCCGACGAGGCGAATAGAGCGGTCGGGAACGCACTGTCATCAATCTTCTTAGATATACCAAAGTCGGAAATTTTGATACCACCCTTATTGTCGACGAGCATGTTCGCGCCTTTGATGTCGCGGTGGATGATATCACGTTCGTGTAGGTAGTTCAGTCCTAACAAGATCTGGCGGACCCAATTCCGCACAAGCCGCTCCTCAAACGCGCCGTAGCTCCTCAACAAAGACGTGACCGATCCTCCCGGAACGTACTCCAGGAAGATGTTCAGATGGTCTTCATCCATGCAAGACGCTGATCCCACAGTCAGCCTGCCCGCTCAATCAGACATGTCAGAGCGCACGCACAGAGATATTGAACGATGTTCTCATGGTGTAGATCTCGAAGCAGTTCAATCTCCCGTTCAAGTGCGCTAAGCATGGCCTTCTTGCGTTCCTCATTCGGTGCCGAGCCCGTCGGAAGCTCAACTTGCTTGACAGCCATGAGCAGGCCCGTCGCGGCGTCCATGCCGAGGTAGACCTTGCCGAAGGATCCAGCGCCGATGAGCGCGCCCTTGATCCATTTGATTGTCCGTTCACCTGAGAAAAGCGCTGTCAGTACGGTTTGGACATAAGTCATCGTAGAAGCACTTGCTACCTCGGGACGTGATGGCCTTGCCGGGCTCGTCATCATCCGTGGCCGTTTCGTCGTCGTACTCCTCCTCTACCTCTTCCTCGCTGCTCTCTTCTTCCTCCTCCGCCTCCTTGATGCTCTCCCGATCCGCGCTGTCCGGCATGTCGACCTTGGTCCACTCATCCGACTCGCTAGATGTCGCGGCTTCCCGACGGCTCTCAACCTCCGCTGTGATCTCATCGACAGTCATCAGGCTCGCAGTGTCGGAGCGATCTCGCTTGCTGCGCAATTCAGTGATGTAGCTCATGCGCTTAGAAGCGGTCGACGTCCGCCTTGACGAGCGCAGAGACGACTGGCTGTCAGACAAGTTAAGCGACTCTGAGAGTGATTCTGATGGGAATGCCACCGGAGGGAGGAGATGAGGAGAGACCTCCGGAGACGTTTCGGGCGCGGAGAGGTCCATCGACTTCCCATCGTCCGTCGAGAGCGACAGGCGGGGTGGCTCGTCGACCTTCGTAACCACGCTATCCGTATCCGGTGTCGAGTAAGGCGACGGTGCCCTCTCCACCGCGGTCATCGACGCGGACGACATCGAAACGCGCGGCGACGACCCGGTGCGCTGAGAGCCGAGCGTGCTCACGCTGAAGCGCGACTGCGACGGCATGAACGACATCATGCTGTCGCGGCGCGTGGAGGGGACGCCGCTCTGGCGCATCATGCTCTGGCGGCGCGTGCGCTCGAGCACCTTCTTCTCCGCGTTCGGGAAATATTCCGCGAGGTGAGTCGTGATGAGCTCGCTCGGCGGACGCTGCCCGAAGAAGTTACGCAGCTTCCCTTTCTTCGCGCCCTTGCTCGGGCTCGACGAGCTCTGTGCCGTTTCTGCCGCGGGGAGGGCCTTCTCGGGGAGCGGCACGCCGAGCCCGCTAAGAATGCTCACGGAGCTCGCACGCTTCATGGCTTTGGTGTAGACCGGCGGCTCCGCAGCGAGTGCTTTGTCGAGCGCGTCCTCGCCATCGTCGGAGACGAGCAACGTAGGCGTGGGCGATGTCTGTCCGCGCCGTGAGAGCGCCGTTTTACGCAAGGTGAGGCCGTGTTCTCGCGCAGGGTCGTCCGGTGGTGCGTGACATAGCGCGAGGAGATCTGCCTCGCTAAGAGGACCTTCTGCAGACCTAAATCAGTCGTGTACTCAGCCAGCTCTTTCGAATATGATGCGTACTGCGCGAGTCGTTCTGCCCCCACTCCAGGAATGCACCCCACCCGTCAACACTCAATCCGCCATCATTGGACTCGACAGATCCGGAACCCTCCGAGCCAATCTTACCGAACTTCTTCAGTGCCCTGGTGAGCACCTCCACGCCACCCGAGCAATCCGCCACATTGATCGTCGTCGTTTTGCCTTCCTCGGGCAGTGTGAACTTGATCAGCTTCCTCCGCAAGTCGTCGAGAGAAGGTTTGCCAGACGAGGATGGAGTGCCTGGCCTATACGGAGCGCTCAGCCCGCTAAAGGATGAGTTCGTAGTGGGGGCACCGCGTCCCGATACGAAGGACTCCGCGATAGGAGACAAACCATGCGCCTGCTGCAGCTGCGAGCTTGCGTATGGATGCGCCCCGTTGCCTATACGCGGTCTCGGCAGAGGCTTATTCGAGGTCTCAGAGGTTGGAGTGGACGTGGAAGCTGAATATGAGCCGTTCCGGCTGTGCTCAGTGGCTTGCCGACTAGCATTGCGCACAGGAGGCTGAGAGGGCGGGAACGGCAGCGGCGATGTCGAACGGCTGGTGGGCGTACGGTGGTTATTGCCCTGCCTTGGATCTGAGGGCAAGCCATACCATCCAGGACCCTGGGTTTGGGAAGAGGGCGTGAGTAGCCCGGCCTGCGGAAGCGCTAGCGGTGCGTCTGGGAGCGTAGGCGTGCGCCGTCCGGACGTGCTCGGCGTACTGGGCGTGGGGTGGAGATTTCGGGGCGTACGGGCGATCGGGGGAAGAGGAGGCTGTCCACGAGGGGGAGGGGGAAGGGGAGGCAGGTTCGTTCGACTGTGGGCGGTCGTGGGCGTGCCATGCGTGCTTGCGCTGTTGGGCTGAAGAGGCAGTGGGCGATTATTGGCATTGAAGCGTGCCGAGTCCTGGCCATCGCGCACGAGACGCGGCAGGTCTGGAGATCCTCCGTTTGGAGGAAGGTGGAGTGGGGCTGGTCGGCCTGATTCCAGGCGTCGCGCGCCGGTGCGTGTGGAAGCATTGAGGTCGCTCGAGACGCTCGAGGTGCGGCTGTGGTCGGTAGCGCGGGGACGATTCAAGATTGAAGTGAGGGCCGTGCTGGAGGAGCATCTCTGCCTCAAATGCTTTACGCCGTTCAGGATGCGGACCCTGTCCCCGACGCTGTTCATGCCCATCTCTTTCAGGGTCATCTGGTCCAACTCGAGGAGAACGTCACCTCTGATGTCGTTCGCCTTGAATGTAGCAGCGTGATGACCACACTTTATCTCAGCGAGCCACAAGGCAACGTGTGCGTCGGACCATGTCCGCAGAAACTCTGCATATGATACGCCAGGCGGAGGCTCGAGAGCGCGCCCCGGGTGAGCGGATGTGGGAGTGTTTGCGTGCGATCCGTTCACGTTGACGTTGACGCGGTTACCCTGTGATGGCTGGTATGAGATGGAAGGGGTGGGCGACGTTGGCGAGGAAGCCCCGGAAGTGGGCTGGGATGCGTCCTCGAGCGTCTGGAGGTTGCTAGAGCTGGCCACTGCCACAGACATCTATGATGGCGTTAGAGAGCGAGAGAGCAAAGCACAGGTACGGCTGGGGTCGTTGACAATCGTTATGAGGAGGCGGAGAGAGAGGTTGCTGAAGGGAGGACGATGGGTCGGGATAGGCGGATCCAAGCTCGAGCTCGTCGTCCAGCGCGCGTTCAACGTCTCATAGACCTGTATGAGGAGCAGCAGAAGCAGCTCGGACCTCTTGAGGAATTCGACAGCGTCGAGAACGGAGGCGGGAGAGGCTGCAGACGGAGAAAGAAAGCGATATGAACAGGAGACGGAAGGGAGGAAAGGGCTGAAAGGTGAGAACAACGACGAGCTCCGCGAGCGCAACGACCAACCAGCTCTTCCCGGCCAATAAGCGCCGCCGCGATCAGCCTCCCGCGATGATGCGTGCGTGCCTTGCCTCAAACTTAAAGCCATCCTGCCATCTCCTCTGTCTTCGTCTTGGACGCTTCAGCAGACGATATGTGCTGAATGCGACCGCAGCTGCACCGTCCAGTTAGCCACATTCCTTTGCGCGTCGTGTATGTCGACGAACCCGTTATGGGCGCAAGTTCAGTACATAATTGTATGCGCCTGTGCCTGGCAACTGCGTCCCAAAGCGTCAGCGTGTTTTCCTGCTTGAGCTGGGGCGAACTTATCGGCCTCATGTTTCTCGCCGACACTGCGGCGACAGTTCCGTTATCTGCCCAGTCCAAATCAAGCTTGTCTACTACCACTCGCAGGCTTGAAGCGCAGGCAGTTCAAGCGTCAGTCTATGTATACACGCTCGGGACCTGGTAGCATTCTAACATCTCCTGGCTCTCACAGATGCGCGTGCAAAGCGGCGCATTCGATCGTGCTGTCAAATCGTGCGGTTGCAACATCGCAGGTAGCTACGGTACTGCCAGGAGCGACTAGGTCTGTTGATCAATCACGCCCACGAGCATCAAGGATGTCCGGCTCTGTCACGAATGCTGGAGATGTTCGACTCCGAATGACGAGCATCGTGATGCCAGAGATAACAGAGCGCCGTCTCCCGCTGTCAGCAGGTCACCCCGTGCGGGCATCAGAATACATGCGAGGCGACAGCTTCTTCTGCGAAGGACGCATATATTGCCGTGAGTCGTCGCAGTTAGAACCGTGGCAGCTCTCCAGCCAAGTTCTGAACGTTCGCACACTGCTCACTATCCCCGATGGCTACTCGGCCACATCTTTTCGTCGGTCGCGCCAATCATCCACTTTTCGAGATTTGCATCTACGCACCTCCCTCATCAAAAGTGGCTCATATATTAGAGCTTTGGTCTTTTGGTGGACATATGTATTTGGTGGGCTGCATTATACAGTATCAGACTCGAACTTCAGCTTGTGGCGCCGAGTGGTCGATTACTGTAGTTTGCAGTATGCCAGGGCGCCGTTCCTGGCGATACAGAGCGTGGTGGGGAAATATTCCAAAAAACAGTGCGCGATCAACTCAAATATTGAGCCGTATCGGACGGACGCGATCTGCGCCGTGGCGCCGTCGGCGCACTAACCCTCCGAAAGTGGATTTTGCAGTTAGTCCCGCAGGCGCCGCGCCAAGAGGTGAGCCGATGTGTATCGCCCCTCTTAGAGACTTGGAAGGACACGAAACAGCGCGCACACACGTCGATCTGCCAGGAGGAAGCAGCAATGTTGGATGGGCGAGGACAAGGTGCAGCTGGGCAGTGGACAAGACGTTGGGCGGGCTGGGTTGCCTCCGAAATGAACGCCGTGAAGCGTAATATACTTTCAGGTCGTCCAGGAAAGGTCATAAAAGGAAGTTACGTGGAGCATAAGTGGGCGGGATGAATAGTTGTCAAACGATAAAGTGGCCAAGTTGACAGCAGACGCCCGAAAGCGGCATCTGGACCCCGGCGACGGAGCCAACTAAATAAAACGAGGGATTTGCCGGAGGCCCTTGACCTTTCGTCTCCCTCCAGCTCTCTCCTCCTCCCTCCCGTCCGACCCAACGGTCGCCGTCGCCGTCTTTCCTCCTCCCACATCGCATTCTCATCGTTCACGGATTCCCGGGCAGGATATTCGTCCCTTCCTTTCCTTACTTCACCGACATCTGCTTTCTCCCTATTCCCAAGGACGGACTAATATCTTTCTCCCTCTCCCTCCCGTACCGACTACGACGAATTTCCTGTAACCATCTCCTCGACGCCCGCCATGTGGGTGAGGACTGCCTTGCTCTCCCTGCTGGCACTCGCCCAGCTGGGAACAGCGTCTCCGTACAGAGCGGACCTCGTGGACTACAACATTAATACCAACCAAAACGCCCAGTCCCCTCTCGACTATGACACGCCCAAGCGCGCCAGCTACACGAAATCTCCCCCGAACTGGCGCGAGATTCCTTTCTACACCATCCTCTTGGACAAATTCGCCGATGGCGACCCGTCCAACAACGACTATTTTGGGACAATGTACGAGTGGGATTGGCGGGAGACGCAGCTGCGGTTCGGCGGTGATCTCAAGGGTCTGGTTTCGAAACTGGACTACATCCAGGGAATGGGCATCAAGGGCATTTTTATATCCGGAACACCATTTCTCAACATGCTCTGGCAAGCGGACAGTGCGTATTGACCGCCCGCTTATGCGCCGCCTCCGCTGAGGTCTCTGTTTGCAGGTTACTCGCCGCTTGATTTCACAGTCCTGGACCCGCACTGGGGTACTCTCGCTGACTGGCAAGCAACAATCGATGAGATCCATGTAAGGGGCATGTACTTCATGGCGGACTTCACGGTTGGAACCATGGGCGATCTTGTCGGGTTCAAGGGGTACGTTATCATACTCCCACGTCTGCCGCTCAAGGGTGCTGATGTTACGGCAGACATCTCAATGAGTCCACACCTTTCGACTTGAACGAATACGATGCCGTGTGGAAGGACCCGGAGCTTGCGCCATGGGGCTTCAACGAGTACAAGGATTTCAATGTCAGTTATACTTGCTTCCGCTGTCTCCAGTGACATTTACTGAAGTTGTCCGGACTTGCTACTAGATCGACAACACGTTCAACAGCTCTTGCAAGTTGCCCACCTTTTGGTCTGACGACGGTACTATCCAGGACATTGGTTGGAGCGGAGGCTGCAAGCAATCGGATTTCGACCAGTACGGCGACATGGAGGCCTTCGGTGTCCACCCCGACTGGCAACGTCAGCTTGCGAAATTCGCTTCGGTTCAGGACCGTCTGCGAGAATGGAAGCCCGAGGTCATGGCCAAGTTGAAGAAGTTTGCGTGCATTGCAATCACTGCCCTGGATATCGACGCCATCCGTATCGACAAGTCTACCCAGGTCACCGTTGACGCGCTCGCGGAGTGGGCGTCGAGTACTCGTGCTTGTGCGGCGGAACTCAACAAGACGAATTTTTTCATTCCCGGTGAGGTCACTGGTGGTGACACGTTCGGTTCCCTATACTAGTAAGTCGCACTCATGTTGGTGTGGTCTCCGCATATACTGACTTTGCATCCAGCGGTCGCGGCCGAACACCCACCCAGCGTCCTCTTGGCTTTCTGCCCGCTGCCAATGTCAAGGCGACTGATGACCAGTACTTCCTCCGTGATGCGCCACTGAATGCCCTTGACGGTGCTGCTTTTCATTACTCAACATACCGGTCCCTCACACGTTACCTCGGGATGGACGGAAACTTGCAAGTGGCATTTGACGTGGACACGAATTTCGTCACCGCATGGAATGAGATGTTCGTGAACAACGACTTCTTGAACCCGTCGTCAGGCCATGTAGACCCTAGGCACATGTACGGCACGAGTAACTTCGACGTCTTCCGTTGGCCGAGTCTGGAGAACGGTACCCAACGCAGCGTGCTGGGCTCCTTTGTGACGAACCTGCTCATGCCCGGGATTCCATTGGTGCGCAGTTGCGATAGCACTACGTATGTGTAACGTACTAACCCTCGAGACAGTACTTCTACGGAGAGGAACAGAATTTCTACCTCTACGACACTGGCGCCTCCAACTATCTATACGGGTTCGTTATTCTCCCTTGATAATTTGCTACTTGGGATGTTAACGTCTTTGTAGCCGTCAAGCGATGATTTCCAACAAGGCCTGGCAGCGTCACGGATGCTACGCCCTGGGTTCTGACCAGTACTTCAACATGCCCATGGGCAAGGCTCTTCTCGGCTGCGAGGATGATTGGAACTCGCTCGACCACTTCGATCCTACCTCGGACACGCGCCGCGTCTTTGCGCACTTCTTGTCCCTTCGCAACACATATGTCTCCCTGCAGGATGGCTTCAACCTCGTCCAGCGTGGCAATTGGACCTACTTCATATCGCGTCCTGGTTCGAATGGCACCCTCACCGAAATGGGTCTGTGGTCCGCATCGCGTGCACCCATCCCCAACGTACAGAACCTCACGGGCAACACTGATCAAGTCTGGCTGTTGTACACGAACGAGAACTCTACAAAGACCTGGTCCTTCGACTGCAAGAGCGACAATTGGATCTCCTCGCCGTTCCAGGGCGGGCAGAACATCCGGAATCTGTTCTATCCGTTCGAGAATTACACGCTGAGCGATTCCTTGTCGTCGTACTACAACAACAGCCAAGCGCCGTGGTATGGATGCTTGCCGTCTATCACGATGGATCCCTTCGGTTTCAAGGCCTTCGTCCCCGCCGAGCAGTGGGTTCCGCCGCCGCCGATGCTCTCTCGCTTCTTGCCCGGTCACGACGCCCGCTTACCGTCTTCAGCCGGAGACGCCGTCAACATCACGCTCGAATACAACACACCTATGGATTGCGATAGTGTGACGGCTGGCATTTCGTTCAACTTCTCCGGAAACGGCTCTCCACCGACGCTCGACAAAAGCACGGTTGACTGTATCACGCTCACGAATGTACCACCTCCTCGTATCCCTGGAGCATCTGTCTCGCAGTGGTCATACCAGGCAACGCTCCGGGGCGTCCAGGACGGTATCCTCGAGATCATCATCAAGAACGCTGTGACACAGTCTGGTGTGAACACCAACGTAAGTCCCATGTCAGATACGGTACATTACTTGGAGAGTCAGTTTGGCTCACTGACACGTCATTCTAGACTACGGATCATCTCCTGCTGCGCAAGGGATCGCCGGACAACGTCATGGTCTTTCCCGACTCTGACTACGACTCTTCTGCGCTGAGCGTGTCGGGAGGTACCTACACCTTCACCCACAAGGCTTGGGGCGCGGACATGTTCCGCTACTCAGCCAACTTTGGCAAAAACTGGACGGCCTGGCAGAAGTGGGAGCAGACCTCGACACTTGACTCGTCGCTCTTCTCGGACCCTGGCAACTTCTGGCAGGGTGACCATGTCATTGTACAGTGTATGTATCGCTCTCCAGTGTGTGATTTGAGAGCGATGCTCATTTGATTTCACAGACTGGAGCGATATCGCGAAGGCCGCTACCGTCGTCGTTCACGCCGATCATGGCTACAGCACACCGCGTCGTGTACCTCAGCTGCTCGCTCGTGGTCCTTTCAACCAGTGGGGCTTCGACAAGGGCGTCACGGCTCAGATGACGCACACGGGCGACAGGCGTTGGGAACTTGAGATCATGGCGAGCTGGCCCACCTACGTTCAGCTCAACGTGTTCGGGTACGACAACTTCTACTACGGCGATACGGACGGTGATGGTGTTCTGGACCGTCTGCCTCCCAACACGGCGGCACCGAACTACCTGAACTTGTCGGCTCCTCCCAAGCCCCATCTAGCGTGGGCTCTCATTGTGGACGACTCCCAGCTCACCTGGTCGCTCGAGCCTCGTGGTGAATCAATTATCGGTGCCATCACGTACGCCCTCCTGCTCTCCATCCCGTTGATCACTGGTGCTCTCGCCGTCGTCATCTTCATGTGGTCGTTCTACGGCATCAAGTACAACAAGTGGGGTGTCAAGCCACACAAGGACCACAGCAACTATTTCCCCATCCTGGGCAGCCTTGGCAACAAATCGACTACGAACGTCAAGGACCCGTCGACGCCGCTCTCGGAGAAGGTGTTCGGCCACCACAAGCATCAGGAGATCATTGGCTGGCCGGAAGACAAAAACAAACGTCGCTGTGTCCTCATTGCTACGCTCGAGTACGAGATCATCGACTGGAAGCTGAAGGTCAAGATCGGTGGTTTGGGTGTCATGTCAAGTCTGATGGGTAAGGCTATGACGGATGTTGACCTAATTTGGGTCATACCCAAGGTCAAGGACCTCGAGTACCCTCCCGGCGAGCCTGCAGAGCCTATCGAGGTCATCATTTTCGGCGAGCCGTACCTCATTGAGGTCGAGTACCACGTTTTGGACAACATCACCTACGTCCTCCTCGACAGCCCCGTCTTCCGCGCTCAGACCAAATCCGACCCGTACCCCGCTCGCATGGACGATCTCAGCTCTGCGATCTTCTATTCGACGTGGAACCAGGCTATCGCAGCTACCGTCCGTCGCTTCCCGCACATCGATATCTACCACATCAACGACTACCATGGCGCTCTTGCTCCCATTTACCTACTTCCGAAGGTCCTTCCTGTCTGTTTATCTCTCCACAATGCGGAGTTCCAGGGTCTCTGGCCCCTGCGCACGAAGGAGGAAATGAAGGAGGTCTGCTCGGCGTTCAACATTAGCAAGGAGCACTGCACGAAATACGTCCAGTTTGGCAACACGTTCAACTTGCTCCATGCCGCGGCCTCGTTCATCTCGGTGCATCAGAAGAGCATCGGTGTCGCTGGTGTGTCGGACAAGTACGGCAAGCGTTCGTGGGCTCGTTACCCTGCGCTCTGGACCCTCAAGCATGTCGACTCCCTGCCCAACCCGGATCCCACCGATATCGCCGCTTTGGACGAGAACCCGGTTGCCCTTCGCGACATCAAGATCGATGATGCTGCAGAGGCAGAACGCCCGGAGCACAAGCGTCAGGCGCAGGAGTGGGCCGGTATCAAGCAAGATCCCAATGCTGACCTCTTTGTGTTCGTTGGTCGTTGGTCCAAGCAAAAGGGTGTCGACCTCATCGCAGATGTCATGCCATCGCTGTAAGTCTTACTGTTTTTGCCTCTCCCGCGTAGCTGTGCTCACCCTCGATTCAGGCTTGAGAAGCGGCCTTCCATTCAGCTCATCTGCGTCGGTCCGGTCATTGATCTCTACGGTCGCTTCGCCGCTGAGAAGCTTGCACGCTTGATGGAGATGTATCCCGACCGCGTCTACTCCAAGCCCGAGTTCACAGCCTTGCCTCCGTACCTGTTCAGCGGTGCGGATTTTGCTCTGATCCCCTCTCGTGATGAGCCTTTCGGTCTGGTCGCCGTCGAATTCGGTCGTAAGGGTGCGCTCGGTGTTGGAAGTCGTCTTGGCGGTCTCGGTTTGATGCCTGGTTGGGTATGTTTCCTCCCTATGGTCCTCCACATTACTGTTCCGTTGATGAAATGCGCTTGCAGTGGTTCCCCGTGGAATCGACGTCGACGGAGCACATGATCTCTCAGCTCACGAAGACGATCAAGATGGCCTTGAAGTCGACCGAGGAAGAGCGGGCTATGTTGCGTGCACGGTCTGCCGTCCAGCGCTTCCCCGTCGTCGAGTGGCGTCAGCGCATGGAGGACTTCCATCGTCGCAGCATCACAGCGAGCCGCACCATCGCAGGTCCCAACGCATGGAGGCCCTCGGATGCCAACTTCAACCCTACAGGCCACAATCTGCACGAGACCACGGATTGGAATCCCGAGTTCCAGGCATACCCGTCGCAGCCGGATTGGGATAGCCGCAGCATCGCAGAGAGCATAAGTCCTAAGATCAACACTCCCGGTTCACCTGGGCAGTGGAGCGTAGATACGCTCACGCCTGGGCAACCGGACCCACACCTCTCAGCGCCTCGTCTGGTTCCTCATGGACGCAGAGGCTCGGTCAGCACGGATATCTCTGATAACGAGGGGGACTACTTCTCCAGTCAGCCTAGCCCCGGGGAGACCCGCCAGGACTTTGGTAACTTCCTGGAACGTGCCAATCGTACGATCGCGCGGGACCAGAAGCATACCCCTGATCCATTCCTCGACCCGGCTCCATCTCGGCCTTTCGGTGCTCACTCGCGTGTTTCGTCTGTGGAGTCCATCGCGTCCATCGTCGATGAGAAGCAGAACTCGCCGCTCAACAAGGCCATTGCTTCAGTAAGTCAATAGCGCGTCGACAGTGGCAAGATATCTGCTGACGATGCTTTCTAGTTTACTGACGCGGACGGAGGAGTCGCCTCAGAGTTCGTTCAGCGGCTGCAAAGCCTCAACCCGCACAACTCCAAGCATGAACTGTCGATTGAGAAGTTCCTAATGAAGAGTGAGGAGGCCTTCTTCGACAAGGTCAAGAAAGACAAGCTCTCGAGTGCCGCGAGTGTCCGATCTTCTCAGCGCGACTCCGTCTGGGGCACGCCAGCGCCGTCCAGCTTCGATCACTCGCGTCCATCGTCGCCGAGCACATTCAGCCATAATCCCATGAATGGCGACTACAGCGGGCCGTTACCGAACGGTCAGGACGTTGTGATCATGACTGGTCTGCAGATCGCTCTTTCCCGGGAGGTCTTCGGGTGGCCGTTGTACACCATCATCATTGCTGTCGGACAGGTAAGTTAATTGTACCATGCATTCGCTTCCCTCGGCTCATCACAATCTTCAGATGTTGGCGGCAACGAGTTTCCAGATAACGCTTCTTGGCGGACAGAGTTCGCAAAGCAACTTGCAGCTCTATGTCCTTGGCGGTGTATTCTTGGCTTCCTCCATCGTGTGGTACTTCCTGTTCCGCATGAAGCCGTCGGTCTACGTTCTCTCGGCGCCATGGGTGTTCTTCGGTATTGCCTTCTTCCTCATCGGTCTTCCGTCTGTCGCCAGCGCTCTGCATCCCGCACACGTCGCTTTGTCAAGCGCCGCAACTTGGGCGTATGCCATCGCGTCTGCCGCAGCGTTCTGCTTCTTCGGCCTCAATTTCGGAGAGGAAGCTGGTGCTGCCACGGAAGTGTGGATGATGCGTGCGTGCATCGTACAAGGTTCTCAGCAAGTTTGGGTTGCAGCGCTGTGGTACTGGGGTTACAACCTCGACAACGTCTCCTTGAACAACCTCGCGCCATGGTGGATTGTTCTCATCGTTTGGCCACTCGCCGTCATGAGCTTCCTGTTCGCCTACCTCATGCTGTACGGCTTGCCAGGTATGCATACGTCGACTGGATTATCCTCGAGATTTACTGACCGGCATGATAGACTACTATCGCCAGACGCCGCCGAAGGTGCCGAATTTCTTTAAGACCCTCTTCCGCCGGAAGATCGTGCTCTGGTTCCTTGGTTCCGAAATCCTTCGCGATTACTGGCTGAGCGGACCCTACGGACGGAATTGGTCCTTCCTGTGGAACGTACCGATCCCAAAGTGGCAGATTGCTCTACTTGTCATCGCCTTCTTCATCGTCGTTTGGGGCGTCATGATGGGCATCCTCACATGGCTGAGCAAAACGCACACCTGGCTACTGCCCGTCTTCGCTGTCGGACTCGGTGCGCCGAGGTGGTGTCAGATGCTATGGGGTACGTCCTCGTTGGCACTGTACATCCCTTGGGCAGGCCACGCAGGCCCGTACCTGGGCGTCTCCCTCTGGCTGTGGCTCGGTGTGCTCGACGCGATACAGGGTGTCGGACTGGGTATGATCCTGCTCCAGACGCTCTCGCGCCTGCACGTCTGCGCGACACTGGCGTTGGCGCAGATCATCGGTTCGATCTGCGTCATGGTCGCGCGGGCGACTGCGCCGAACCGTATCGGGCCGGAGAGCGTATTCCCGGATGCGGCGCAGTGGGACTTCGAGGACGGCCTGAAGGGCAGTCCGCTCGCGTCCGCGCCGTTCTGGGTCGCGCTCATCTGCCAGATCATCATCGTGATCGGGTACTTCTGGTTCTACCGCAAGGAGCAGCTTGGTGAGCACCGTCTCGAATCTGCACAGGTCGAGACGAAGATGACTGACGCGTCGTTTGCTTTTCTGCAGCTCGTCCATGATCACGACTGCATAGACCTTGCACACGCGCTCGGACGGTTTCATCACTATCTTACATGGGCTTCGTACATAACGTTATGCATGGACTTTCGGAGTTAGATATCATCGGCGGACATTGTACCAGCGCGATCGGCGTAGTCGCCGTACCACACCACCACCACCACCACCCCACCCTCCCCGGGCCTCACGCACTCACCACGGTACTCACACGCTCTCTAAACCTCCTCTGTGTCATAGGATAGATACATCTTTTTTTTGCCTAATGTCGCGCATCTCGAGATCCGGTGGCAAAGCTCTCGTATTACTCCTCACCTATATCTCGTTCCCCGTCTCGGTGTCTACGGTGCGTACACGTCAATCCATTGGATGTCTATCAGTATAAGCGGTCTCGCTGGTGTCGGTCGCACGGGCTCTCTCCGGGCGCATGCCGAGAGGAGAGCCAAAGCCGCTGCCAAGGGTATATACAGACGCACAACGACGCATACAGGACCGCGACCCTCCCCTGAGCCGCAACCCCCTGCGCTTTGCCACAGACGGGCGCGCGCAGACGGCGCTCGTCACGGAAGCGCCTTCTTCTCCGGGGGCATGTCGAACTCGAGCTGGTAGCAGCCGTACATGCTGAGCACGGTCCCGAGCGCGGGGTGCACCTCCA
>CCBP010000191.1:0-12398 GCA_000765035.1 Trametes cinnabarina | reverse complement strand
GTATACGCGCAAACAGGCACAATGCCATCACCTTCGCGCGCGAACCCGGCAGCTACGCCGACCGCGGGTGCGGCGAGTGCTGTTACGGCACCCGCACCGGTGGTCCGAAGTCGGCGGGGGCGCCGCGTCCGCGATGCCTTCCTGAGCTTAGTCTCTCTCTCCTTCCTGAAGCTTGGAGGCCCGATCCCCAGAGCGCGTTCCCAAGCCGCGGTCGATCACGCCAGGGCCCGCGCTCCCCCACACGCCCGTCCATTCAGTTGTTCATTGGCGCGGACGGCTTCGATCAAAGCGGTGTGGGGTACCGGCGCGAGGTGCTCTGCGGCGGTGCGGACCTGGGGTAGCAAGCGTTCGAGGGTCCGGGAGGGGGATACGTCGCGCTTGCGCGCGGTCTCCGGTTCTCATCAAGGGCACCTGAGATCGTGCACGCGCGCGCGGAGGTCCCTCCTTCTGTGGCTAACACCCCCCTCGACCAGCATCGCAGACCGTTCGAGCCGGATCGGGAAACGGCGTACACAAGCCCTCGGACGACGCGTTCCCGAGTCGCCGCCATCTCCACCGTCGACGTGCCCGAGAGCCCGCTCCCGGCGGGTCAGACGCGAAGCGAAGTCTCCGTCGCAGTCGCGTCGATGCACATGCCGCTGCCGCGACCGACACTCACCATGTCCCCGCGCCGTCCTCGCGTGACCGGCCTCGCAGCAAGTTCCGACGCGGCGCGTTCCACGCTGTGCTTCTCCCGCCGTCTATCACGATCCCGGACGACACGACATCTCGAGGGCCCTCTGCCCGGTTTGGCGACCCCGACGACCCAGCCCGTGTTCGGACCGAATGCTGCTGGGCGGTCGACTGGATAGGCTTCGTGGCGCTCTCAGAGGACGGGGCGTCGCATCGCTACGTGCTTCCTGCGGTGACGTGGGAGACGCGCCGCGCTCCGGCTGGCGGTGGACGGTGGTGCTGTATGCGGCGTCCGCTACGCTCGGTGTGGCCAGGCCCGGACTGCTGCTGCTACGGGTGCCGCAGATGCTCGTCTCGTGTGCGCAGGCTGCCGTGGTCCGGACGCCAAGGGGATTCCAACAGGCCATCTCCGACCTTCTGTCCACCACACGGCCGCAGTGCGGGGGTGCGCCCGAGGTGTGTCTGTGTGTGTGTGTGTGTGTGGGTCGTACTTGGCAGTCTGCACCCGAGGCAGCTTCACCGTCTTCGTCTTTGGCAGCAAGCCTCGGCTCTGCGTGCCCTCGGTTCGTCCCCCCGGCTCTCGTCTCCCGCAGCTTGGCACGTCGCTCAAGCGTTCGCGCTCTCCCGACCGCACGCCAATCGCGCGCTCGCGCCGCCAATCTCCACCGCACGCTTCCCGCAGAGCATGGCAACCGCCGGCACGCGCGCCCGCGAAGGCGGTCGACACGGCCTCCTCCATGCACGCCTCCGGTCCAGGCTCCAGCGGGGTCTGGTCGACCGCTGAGTGCAGTACCGCTCGTCCAATTCACCGAGCACGCGAGGTCCGGCGCCGTCCACGTTCATGCCGACGGTGCGCATTCAGCGAGCCGGGCGCTCGCTCCCGGGCTCTATCGACTCGTCCGACGGACCACATATGTAGGTCAGTAGGTCAGCTGCCTCGAGCCGGACACGCACGTCGTCAAGGGTGCGAGGGTGGACCCACATCGGCTCACGCGGCGCGGCCCGACTGTCCCCTTGTCCCCTTGCCTATACGGGCGAATGCACCCAGCGCGGCGAAGGAACGCGTCCGGTATGGGCACGGCGAGCACCGGGGGGAGGGGCTCGCGGACCTACGCCGCTGTTTATCGGATGTCGTGCAGGCGCGGGGTAAGAGCCGAGGAAGCGCGGCCTCCAATGTCCCGGCCTTCACTGTGCGTGCGTCCTCGCTTTCTTGCTGCGCGGCTCGTCGCTGCTAGTACCGTAGATCAACACCGGCGGGCGCGTGCGTCCCCCGGGGCTTCCTTGTGAGCCTTGGTTCGAGCTCAAGCGGCAGGAGGCCTGTCCTGCTCGCCACCGCGGACGGAGGACGGTGGAAGGTGGAGACACCGGCGATATCGCAGCGCCTGCGGCGCACTTGCCTGCAAGTTGCCTATCGCCGCGGCTTGTTTCTGTGTCTCTCCGCGCAGTGGGCCCGGGTCGCTTCACGCGAACGCGCCGCTCTGGCGGAAGGTCAGGCAGGGCATCTGCGCGACCTCCCACTCACCCACCCACTCACTCATGAGTCAATCGGTCGATTCGCATCGCGCGACCAATCGCCGCAGGCGTGAACGATTGCGTTGTTCCCGCCCCCCGCCGCGTGGTGGCGTTCTGAGGACTCCAGGTCGGCTTCCCTCTGTGTCCGCAAGTCGCAGGAGTGACTCCAGTGCGTCTCACGCTTCCCAAAGGGTGAACACTCTTTGCAGATAAGGCCTCAAGGTCTGACTCTCAGGCACGTGCCGCTCGAATCTGGCGCCGAGTCGCTGCGCCTCGCGACGCTTCCTACTATACCAGGACTGCTCGATACGGCGGTGTTGTGGCTAATTCTCTCCCAGCGCTTGGTGTTCGCCGGCTCTGCACTTGCGTCTGTCTCGTAATACTGCCAGGCAAGCGTGTCGCACAACTACAGTCAGCTCATCCTCGCCTTCGCTTTCGAGTCCATTCCGACGTGCGCCCGAGGCCGGGCTGATGCTCTGTGTATCCGTCATCGGCGCGACAATAAAGGTTGTCTTCGTAGCCGCGATGCCTTCTTCCAATGGTCTCATCGCTATAGTCCTCAGGGCGGATCGACCCTCGTCGACGTCGTCATGTTTCGCACAGTCGCGACCATCGCAGCTTCCGGGTCGCCACGAACGCCTCGTGCAGTCGATCCGCCTGCTCTCTCGGTGCTCGGCGGTTTCATCAACCTACGACCGTGCCGTGTTATTGTCGCTGTCGCCTTCGACTATCCTCTTCGAGAACTTGGAACGCACGATGCGACTGGCCAGTAGCAGGTGCGATATGATGCATGACGTCTTCCTGGAAGGCAAGAGGCGTGCCTTCCTGCGTCTATAGGCGGTTACGTCTTGGACCGCTCGCTTCTGTGCGTGTGCTAACGCTATACCTTCTTTTTGGCTTTCTGGTATTCGCCTCGCGTCTGCCTGCTGGCGTCATGCGCGTGAACAGCTCGACCATGCCGTCCATCTGGAGGCTTTCGCGTTCGAGCCATCGCATTCCCTTACGCCCTTGCCGCGAATTCTGATACGCGGCTTCTCGTCAAGGAGCGTCACTCCTCAGGCGTGCCGTTTTCAGCCCCAGTTTCGCAAGTCCACACGATGTCCAATGCCCGCGACGCACACGTTGCAATGTGGCTATTTACTGATACGGCGAGCACCTCGCCCGACGGCAGGGACGTCTAGGGCTTATCGGCATGCGAGGGAGACGTCTTCTCAATGGGCGCAGTCGTTGTATCAGTTTGTTCCGATATCATTTCCCTCAGATCGTTGCAATGTTTGGATCGTCGCTGTTCCGGATATGGCAATCCTGGAATCTGCACCAACGTTGTGGCGCGCGCGCCCGTCCTCTCGTTCACTCGCACCATCATCTTCGCCAGACCTCGTCGTGTCGACGTCCGGCATGATGTGGCATCACTGCGATGTGGTGTTTGAGGCGCATGCGCATCTCTTGGCGGCGGCTTCTGAATCTTCCAGTAATTGTGCTCTGGCGCCGTTGGAACGTCCACGCCGTCGTCGGCGAATCCACGGCAAGCGCGCTCACACTCGTCTCGAGCATGTATAACCTACGCGACAGGGCACCGCTGGCGATTGGCACATCTCCGACCCGCTTCACATGCGTGGGCCACTCTGACGTGCGCTGCTTGCGCCTCGAGGCGCGTGTCTCGACCTTGCAAGGCAAGCCTCCCTCGATCTGGAGCGTTCAACTCGCATGCGCCGCGGAGACGCCTGTGCTTCTGCTAGCGTTGGGGCAGGCTGATCGTCGGTGGCCATAGTGGTCCCGCGCGAGGTTCCCTTGAAGTCTAAGCGGTATACCCAATCACAACTACCAGGCAAAACGTCCGCGCAAGAGCGCGTCTCCGCCGATGCGGCCGCAATGGTGAGTTTCTCTTCCTTTGCCAGACTGCTGATAGGCAGCGATAGCCACTTGCATTCTCCCGTTCCGCTCGGATTCTGTCGCGACTTCCGATGCGGAGTGAACGACGCCAAGATCGGCGCTCACTAGCGTAAGTAGCTCACGTTTGAATCGACACCACCAGTGTGAGCCAGTGCTGAGGCTGGCTTAGCACGCAATGTCGCCCTTCAAAGCTTCAGCGTGCGTCGAGTCCGACTGCGAGCCTCATCACCGGCGGAACAGTAACCCCTTCTGTCTCGCTAGGTGCTTCTCGGACTTACTCCCTCTCAGCGCCCGCATGTTCTTATCTGTTTGACATGTCCGGTAGCGCCTGCATAGCCAGCTGCAGCCAGTTGGCCACAGCTGTCTGATCCAACAGTCCAGATATGAAGCGGATACGACGCACCCGGAGCGCGCGAGCATCGCGTAACGCCATGCCACTCCTCAAGTCGTTCATTACCCATACAGTGATAAACCGGTCCTCGGGACAGTCAAATTCTTTTTGACACTCTCCCTCACAAACTCGACTTGGTGACAAATCGGCGTTCATAAATACCTACAGTGTGATGGGTTCTACCTCTTGCTCTAGCCCCTTCGCTTCCTGCGCATTCAACTAAGAGATCGAGGTGTTTAGTTGTGATTTTATGATTCAAACCTTAATCAGTCCTCGGGACAGTGCTGATACAGACCGCAATGGCTCACCTGTTGATCTGCAAAGCCTGGAGGGTGTTGAGAACTGATTTACGTATGGGATGAAAATGTCCGAGTCGTAATCTACCAGGGCGGATGGAGAGCAAAAACAGTGTCCCGAGGAACCATAGTGTCCCGAGGACCGGTTTATCACTGTAGCCTCGCACTTCCCGACGGTTATGGCGGTGGGATGCGCAGCTACGGGCGGTGACGTACCTATCACTGATCCTGACTATTCCTAGGCTACTGGGATAGCTCGAACGCACGCACGCAATTGAACGCAATCACCTCTGGCTGCTGCAGCCCCAATGCAGCGGCCTGCCCGGTGTCGTGTCGTGGCGCACGAAGCCCTTCGAGGTTCCTTCTGTTCCTACGTTAAGTTCTTCAGCGAACAAGAGCACAGACAGCCGGCGTCGCACAGGACTGTGGGCGTTTGGCCGACCTCGCCCAGGCTCGAACACTCGGAGCGTCCACACGGGCAATCGGCTTTCCCGGTTGGGCTTCGCAGATCGGCGTCCACATGCTCGTCAGCTCCCTTCGGATGCGCAGAGGCGCGAAAGTTCGCTTCCCGGGCCCGCGCTAGAACTCTGCGTTGAAGGGACAGAACGTCCCGTGCGGAGAACGGCGAGTGCGGCGTCCGAGCGTTTCGCAGGCTGTTAGTGGTCTGGAGGGGCCGTCTCTCACTGCGAAGGTAAGACTGCGTTCCGCCGATGGGCATGGGCGATGTGCCGCATCCCCGTTCCCATTTGGATGCTGCTGATCAGTGTTTGGGGTGTTGAGCGGATATCCGGCAATAGCATGCATCTGTCATTGGGTGGGATACCCTGCTTTCAGGTTGGTACCGTACAAAGTCTCCTGAATATCCTGGCAGTCAAAGATAACGATTGACAAAGATGTTCATCAAGGATCCACGCGTCGCAACTTGGTATGTGGCCGGCGACCCTGCCTCGTCGGTGACCTCATCCAGATGCGATCGCGCTAGACTGCTTCCTCTCGGAGCGCGGCAGCGGAACGGGCTCGGAGGCTAGTATGCGCGACGTCGATCCGGACCAGCCTCTCTGCTTCTCTACTTACTCCGGACGTTGATCCGCCTCAACGTCCGCGATCTGCGCTCGGAGGACTCGCTCCTGTAACCGGGATGGGGCTGCTTCTTCTCAATGGCGTCGCCAGGACGCGCTCTTCCCGTCCCTCGCGGCCGTCGACTTCTCGCTCCCTGCTGGCTGCTTCGGGCCTTCCTTGGTCTAGGTCTGGGGAACACGCCAGGCTGGCCAGGTACTCGACGGCGATTGGCTGTTTGTCATGACCATCGTCGGAATCGCTGCAGCAATGGTACTGTACCCGCCAATCAGATGTCTTCCGCACAGGAGCAGCAATCTTCCGCTCGCTACTGCAATACCGAATGACCGGTGTATTTCGACTACGTAGAGGACGGATTCAGGTCCGCATACATGTCATGTAGGCGGCTGCATGACCTTCTCTACTCGCCATCGACAGGTGTGGCATCGAAGATGGCCCACCGTTCGGCCTCAGTCTTGTCCAGAGTGCCTTCTACCGTAGCGCTCTCTTCGCCGCTGCCTGCAGAGGCAGGTTTGGCTCTATAGACATGGAGCGGATAGCCAGGGAGCCAGAAACCGATCCATTCCAGGGTAGAGGAAGCCTTGACCAGCGTTGTGGCGAGCGACTGCAGTTCGCCGTCCACTAGCTCGACTACTTGAGAGTGTGGGCGGTCGCCGTCGGCATATCCCGCGCTGGTGGCGAAGGATTTGTTGGGGTCCTTGATGAGTAGATGCGTCAGGCTGGCTGCCGCGACGCGCATCACGCAAGAGTCCTATAAATGACGATTAGTGCTTTGCAGACAGTGCCGCAAAGGACATGTCCCGTACCATCATTGCCTGGCGGTCGTCGACCCGCGACCACCCGCGACCCTGCAGAGTAAGCGTATATCGCCTCAGAGAAGGCGTGGTGGAGAGGAGCTCGAAGACGCTGCAGGCGACCTCGGCGGATGGGATCTGTCTCTTGTCGGCCTTCATGGTTGCTTCGTATTCTAAGAACGACGGCCGCGCGTCGGCGAGGATGTGCGAGAGCATGTGCCGGGAGCTCCCTGGCTTCACGCTGGACGTGATCGAGAGGCGAGGGACGTGCTGTGGTACGGCGAGCATGAAGAGGGTGTTGCAAGCGTCCGCGGAGATCGACAGAAAATTTGGCCAGCAGTCGGGATGTGGCGTACGAGGGGACTCGCTGCACCACATTCTCTGTCAAAGAGAGGGCCTCGAGATTCTGGACTATGCGCTCCAGCTTGGGCATTTCCGAGGAGTCTTGCAGCATGCGTATCGTGAGGCGCCGTAAGAAGGGCCAAACTCGGTCCTGAGGAATTTGCCACGTCGAAGTGTCTCTGAGGTCGAGTGTCTGCAGGGTCCCGGGGAGCCACGCGAACGACATGGCGGTCACACCCTCGCCTTGCAAGGCTAGTGTCTTCAGAGGACGGTTGACTAGCTGTCTCAACGCTTTTCCCTTGGTCCTGGGCGGGATATCCATGGAAAGTTCCTCCAAGGACGACAGATGGTCTCATGTCCTCGCAATGATGTGTATCCTCCACCTCGAGGCCACTCCGTCGATGTGCAGACACCGAAGATTGCGGGGCAGACTGATGCAGTGGAGGAAGGCGGCACCGAGGGCTTCTGACTGGGCTCGCGTCACCTTGTACAGAATGCTGCGATGGAAGCGCGATATTTTGATCAATGGCCCGTATGAATAGGGAGAGCGCGGTCGGGTGAATTGAACGAATGAGAAAACTCGGGCCGGGTCGTGGAATTTGCAGCTTTGCGCACGTCGCGCAAGCGGATGCACCGCGACTTCAGCGGAACCGCGGCAGGTGCTCCTGAGTGCAATGTGAGATTGTGTGGGGAGCAGACCCATGATGAGAGCGTGCATGTCGTACGGGAGCATGACCAAGCGCGTTGTGTCGCCGTTCGGGCCCACCTGAAGACGCGTAAGTTGTGCCTTCTGACTAACCAGCAACTTGAATACGTGAGTCCTGAGTCGATGGTACGTGACTATGGTATTGACTTACGGAGGCATAGATGGGGAACAGCAGCCGTCGCCTCTTGACCTCCGGTGAGCCGTAGTCCTACAGTCGCTGAACGTGCCCCGCCGAATTTCAACACCGCATTGTTGACGGAACAGATCCTGGTGCACACGAGATGTTCTACGGGGACACCAGTGAAGCCGAGAGCACGGGAGCCGTAACGCTCGTAAATACATACAATAAACTGGTCACGGCCTGCCAGTAGCCGCACCTCGACATAGACGGGATAGCTCGGTATACATAGCGTGTAGGTGAAGAAAAGGTATGTCAAGATCACCATGCGAGAATGACGAAATCCGATGTGATGGCGAGGGTCGATTCAAACTCGGCTCCTAGAGAAATCCTCGCTAAGGGCTTTGAGACATGCCCTCCAATTCGATGACGAGGACGTCACACGAGAGTGCATATTCTGGAGCGCTTGTTTCTTCACCTACAAGGGCAACGGATGTCAATAGGAGCAGATGAATAAGGAGAGAAGTCAACCTCACCGGCGTCGGATACGCCTGCGCCCCTTGAAACGCCAGCAGATACGCATTGAGCTCGTTCTTCAGCTAATGCTCCAGTTAGTGCCGCGCGTAAAATATAGCGAGATATGACATACGTGCTGCGACAGCTGCGAGAAGGCATCGAACTTCGGTATTTGCGACTCGAGCTCCTTGATGATTTCGGCGATCGCACCCATCGTCTCAGTAACTTTGACGGCTTCGCCAGGTTGCATCAGAGCGGACATGATTCCCGTATCGGCTCTCGCTCGCGCCGCAGCGGTAGAGCCGGTCCCTGTGCACGCTATGATCAGTTAGGCGTAGAGCATATCAAAATCGACGAGTGCGCACCTGCCTGAGCTTGGTCCTGTTTACGCTTGTTGCGAGCGCCACTTGAGCGATCTCTGTTCGTAGGCTTCGTCGTGACAGTTGTTGAGGACTCCTCCGCTTGGCGTGCGCGCGTGCGAGAGAGGAACAATCGACCGATGAAGGTAGACAGTTTCCTGGACGATATGTGCAGTCAGAGCGAGCATGTTGCGATCCGTGAACACCAAGTGCAAACCCTGACTACTGACTGGAAGATTCCTAGAGACGAGGTATTGTTGCAACTTGTGTTCCTGGAAGAGAAAAAGTCATTTTTCCATGTAGAGCGACGGGGACGTGGATTCCACCCACATCGCAGCGGGATTGATGCTTGGATTCGCGGACAATCTGTCTGCGGCCAACACAGGCACGCCGCCGTTGACGTTCGACTTTACTTGCTGTGCGTGCATTTGAGCGGCTCGATCGCCCTCTGGTTGTAGCCTGCGTGCTTCCGCATTGATATGCTCAGAAAGCCCTCGGGAAGAATTAGCAATATCGTCCATGAGTTTGGCACATGCGGCGCTGAGTCCAAAGTTCGTTCTCTCGATGTTCTGGCAATGCAATGTATAACATGAACCTCGAGCGCTAGACTGTTATTTATACTCACCGTCTTCAACGCAGACAATTCCGTGATCATGTTGCCCTCCTTCACTTTATCCTTCTGTTCCTGCAAGACGAGGTAAACTGTGGAATGAAGCCATCAATCGTTGATACGCTAATATTCACGTACATCCGCTCACCTTTGATGTGAGCACTGAGCTGACTGGCCGCACTGACGGCGTCATCAAGAAGTGCCTTGTAATTCTGCAGCGCTGCTAGTCAGAGCGCGGACGACGAATGGGCCCTGAAAACCGTGCGACGCACCTCTGGATATGCATCCCATACGGAGACGAGATCCCGCCTCCCTGATCCAACCATGGCTGTCACTCGACGCCTAGTATCCCGCAGCTTGTTGTGCAGCGCACGAGAACTGAGTGCCAGCTGTCTGATATCCTCAATACAAGCCTGTATAGGCCCGCCCTGAGCCGAGAATGTATTGGGAGCTTTGCCAGTGATTTGAATGACTAGTTTTGTCCCCGGTTTCGGGTCAATTTCCGAGGAGCCAAGGGTCCTCTTGGATGACTTGCCAGTCGCAGTAGTGCCAGCCAAGAATGCCATGAGTAGGACGGATGGCGGAAACAATGCGTACGATGAGCTCTGCGAGGCGTGGTCTTATAGCTCCTCCGAAAGCGTATGCAGTGCGACTGGCATGTGGATGCGGAGCACTGTGTGTGTGATCCAGAGGAAGCTGAGGCTGGGAGCGCCATCATGCTAGACCGTTCTGAAGATGTATTTCCATGACCATGCATCGCGCATGCATGTAGTGAAAGTTGCGGCGGCATGGTCAGCGAAATAAGTGATCTAATCCTGCCAAAGGTGCATGTTGCCTACGCCAAGGAAACGAGTCTTCCGTCGCCATCGTCCCAGCGCACGTGCAAAAGAACTTGACGGCGTTCTGCATATCGGTGTCACGGTGTGTTATGGTACCGCGGGATTCGAATTTGCACTCGCATCGTTGCTTCGACGCGAACCCTCCATCTGATCGGTGAGGCAGCTAGGGAGGGAATGAACTAAAAAGGTAGGATATGACAGCAGCGAGGTGGCTGGAAGCGCGGACATTGCATAGGCCACGACTCACGGACGGAGGATAGGGAGAGATGAATTAAATTCAACTTCCACGACTGCTACGCCCAGCAAGCATTCGGTGATAGACGCCCGGAGGTACACGAGGCTCGAATCCGGGCCCATCTCTCTGGTCCCTCTCTTTCCTCTCCCTCTCTCCGACACGGTGTAGGGCCCAGCGGAAGCGTCGTTTGGTCTATTTACGGCGCCCACGACCGGTATAGGTTGATATCAATGTGGCCGGTCCGATTCCATGTTACGGCGCGCGTGCGCCTAACACGAGTCTCATGGACGCAGCCTCTACGTCATGGACTCGGACTATGCCTCGTGTGTACTGAACGTCAGGAGTAGTTAACAAACGGCCAATCAGGACTGCTTACTTACCATAGCATAAGTGTTCCGCGGAACGAGTATATAGGATTCGCGCTCACCGTCCTGTATCCCCGCTGAATCAACGCCCGTTCTGGCGCCCTTGGCTTCTCCCTTTCACGCCTGTGGTTCTCTCCCTCGACGTCCCTCGCGCTCTCTCTTGACGTCTTGTCTCGCGGCCATTACAGTTTGATTCAGCCCCAACTAGGTCTTCTCTGGCGCCTATTTGGCATTCATGTCCAACGACAATCTCAACGGTACTCAAGCCGACTGGGGTGACAACCCAACCCCTATTTGGCAAGAACACACCCCCCACCCACTCGAGCAGCCCGCGCAGCCCGTTCACAACCAGAACACTGCCCAGGCTCAGCAGCAGGGTATCACGTCGGGGCCTACGGAGGCCGACGTCATCCGTGAGTTGTTACACATCAGAACTTTCCCAAAAGTCTGAGATGGTCTGATGCAGACCTCTCAGACCACTCAGACTGGGATTCAGACATGTCAGACAGTCAGGGCTCAGAAGTGGTTGAATGATGGTTCAGACATTATGTACTTTTGTGTTTTGCACTCAAAAAATCCTCATGTAGATTGCTAAACCAATCTATGCATCTTTACTATGTATTATACAGCTGCATTATATGTAACCCATCTGCTACTGCCTCATGTTGTCACTGGGATAATGCATTCTGGGTCAGCCATTTTATGCTATTGGTAACAAATTTTCCTAGTGGATGTCTTGAATGTAATCTCATGGCTCTCTACACACCCATGTAAGGTACCCGAGGCTGCGAGACACGGTGAGAGGGTCCTGAGATGCCACAGAGTCTATCAGGCAGATCTGAGGGGTCTGAGTGAGAAAAGCTCAGACATGTCAGATGCTCAGAGATTTGGAAAAGTTCTGATGCATACGGTCTCACTCTTAGGACGAGAATCCGCACACACGCGCGCGGTTCTCACTCAGCAGACTGAGACCCTCAACCTCCTTCAGTCTCAAGTCCGCCAGACTAGTTTCGACTCTGCCAAGCTTACGCGACGCGTTGCGGATCAGGCCGCGACTGCGTTCCAGTCAATTCAGACTGCTGGCGCGACTACGACGGGCTCGGGTTCTACCCGTTCTGGGACCGTTAAGGTCCGCGAGCCCCGTATGTTCTCAGGCAAGGCCGACGATGTCGAGCCGTTTGTTCGTGAAGTGAAAGCTTGTATTCAGCTCCAGCGCGGCGCCTTTGCTACTGAGGAAGACAAAACATTGTATTTCTCACTGTACCTAAAGGCTGGCGCCGCGGAGTCGTGGTATAATGCTGTCCGCGTTAATCAGCCCGGGTTACTAATGAATTTTGATGCTCTCGTCCGAGCATTCGTCAAGCGTTTCCAGACCACAGATCTAGCGGCCAAGTACCTCACGAAGATCGAGTCACTTAGGCAGACCGGTTCCGCGGCTTCGTACGCGAACCAGTTCCTGGAGTGTCTCGCCTACCTCGACTGGACTGAAGAAACCAAGCTTACGCAATTCAACCGCGGCCTCAAGCCGGATCTACTTCGCGCACTGGCGATTCGCAAACGCGAATCGACGCTTGAGAAGTGGATCCCGGTCGTCGTCGAAGCCGATGACAACCTCTACGAGATCGACCAGGAACTCAGACGTCGCGGCATCAAGCCCGGCCAGTCCTCCAAGA